>WOGO01001984.1:0-16464 GCA_015342085.1 Leptinotarsa defecta | reverse complement strand
TTAAGATAGCAAAAATTCCTCAACACATTTTATAGTTAAAAGATTCACCCATTTTATTTCACCTTTTCAGGTTTTTGAATGATCTTCTAACTAACTAACTCTATTTCAAATCATTCCTATCAAAAGTATACTGTCCCAAAGGACCTCCTCTTGAATCCTCGTGTATTTTCAGTATACATGTTTTGAGTTTTCTATTAATTCCATAGATGGCGTTGTAAAGGGTGACATCACCAAAGTGTAAATTTTCACTGAGTGAAATGCCTACAAAGAGTTCTCAACTTGTCGATACTAAAAAAAATTATGCCAAAATTCAGTCACGACTCACACACGAAATCTTATAACGGGGTTCAGCATCAGCAGCTTAGAAATGATTTGCCTGAGAACATTGCTAAATGAAAGTCGGGGAGAGTCATGTAGACCATTATTTGCCAATCTAAAAATACTTCCTCTCTCTTGCCTGTATATTCTAGACATATCTTGTTACATATTCAAAAATAAAAGAAGCATTAGCACTCATAGCAATGATCACAGTTATTCAACGAGATTTAACCACCATCTAAAAACACCTCGAAATTATTTGAATGTAACCATCAGGGGACCCGCCCCCAATGGTGTAAGGATTTGCAGTAAGCTCCAGGAATAAACTAAAAAGGACACTACTGACTTCAAATTCGGAAAATATCAGGGGTTATGTTATGTATGTCAATTTACTTGAACACTATTTTTAAAATTTGTCAATTTTGAATGTGAAATGTGAATTGACTGTATGTAATCTTTGATGTGTTTTATATTACTTTCACTTCAATCTCCAAATCTAATCAATGAAATGAAAAAAAAAAGAAATAACTGTCAAAGCTGTTTTTTTGGTTTGTGACCATTTCGCGTGGTTACACTGGCTACCAGAACTTGATTGCTTTTGTATCAGGTTACTTGATTTAAACAACAGAAATGGAGCCACACCCCCCACCAATGAAATAAAGCTGAAAAACCAAATCAATTCAGCAGTATCTGCTTTGAGGGCAACTACAGCTGTCATAGATGAAACGTCTGGCACACTGATGAAACAGCAGTGGCGGAAGACAGAAACAATTTCAAATAAAGGAAAGGGGGAATTAACATTGATCAATCCAGGCTACCTGCGCTTAATGCTTTCGTATCAGGTAATTTTGTTCAACCAGTCGAAAAAAGTCACGTCACAAATCTGGAAAGTAGCTTCAACACAATATTACTTATTATTCATTCAATTCCATGCTTCTCCATTTTTACCTATCAACTCTGCTTACACCTCACGTTTATAAAATGGCTCAAGTTATATTTCTAACCACCCTAATTTTCAATCAGGTACCAGTACGCTATTTTGAAAGATGGCAATCTGCATATTCAAACAGTTCCGGCTGAAGCAGGCCAAGTAAGTGAGTTGGAATGTTCTAACGTGCCAACTCTAGATGTGTCGAACATTAGAGGTAGGAATCTCCTCACTGGCCAGTCTGTATCACTGGAGGGTTATATTGAGAAAATAACGAAAAAAATTGGGACATGCAATCCATATACGCTTATAGGGGAAGAGTCAAACAGCCGTAAACGAAGAGTTAAAAAGAGCCTGAAAGGGTTGTTGAATATGAAATTGAATTTGGGCGTTACGTCTAGCGGTAAAAGATTGGTTGGAAAAGTAGTTCATGTAGGAACCAAGGAAGAATCCAGTAAAAAAGAAACTCAGAAAAAGCTTCTACCCGATTGCAAGACCGAAACACATGCTGGGCCCGTTCAAATACTTTCGCAGCAGAGCAAGAGCCCAGATGGCTGCAGTGGGGCTTTTGGGGACCGATTAAAAACTGTACCGCTTGCTGTTGTTGGTAATTATTCTAACATATTTTTCAATTTTTTACGCAGGGTGATCTGGTAACCTATATACAATGTGCATATACAGCAACTCGAATCTTGTCAAATAATTTTTATGAAATACATGGCTTACAAACTGGATAGAGCTTACCCATCCCAAGGAATTGATAAAAGAGTGTTGCTAAATAGATTTGCCCTCTTATCCTTAGAAAACAGAAGAACATATCATGCCTGTATCTTCATATATAAATTGATTCATAATCTGGTTGACTGCCCGTTATATTCCATTGTACTCATACTTAGTCATAGCTGTGAACTTAATTATATTTTACTTCTGTTAGACAATAAACCTTTTTTTTTTAAATATGTGCCAAATGGACACAGAATATTCCTCTCAGGAATTCATAGTTATATTTTCATTATTCAGAACTTCTGAAATGGATAGACCATATAAACAGCATGTGAAGTAAACTCAGAAAGACAGTTTTTGCTATCAGAAGAATTAAAAAACAGTAAATAAATCAAAGTATAGCACTTGTAACATATTCACTTTTTTATTCAATCCTTAGGTATGTCATAATCAATTGGAGTAATGCATCAAAGGTACGTCTTGATAGAATATTCTTCATTCAAAAGTCTGCATAATCTCTGCCAATTACGATGAAAAGTGTCAATTAGTATTTCTGAAACTTGAAATAATGACTCTATATTCAGTTATTGTTTATGAAAATCTTTGTGAATAAAGTTGCTCACAAGGATATACACCAACACAATACGATAAATAAATAAAACCTTGTTCCTACAGCTAATAGGTTGAGAAGAACAGAAAATATAGAAATTAAACAATGCCTTATCTGTCGAATTTCATAACTTGCCATTTAGAAGATTCAAAAACTTATTGAAGAAAATATTAACCAAACATCCAAGTTATTCAAGAAGAAATAGGAACTTGTACTCAACTTATAATAGATATAGTATGTCTATATATATGTCTTTATGATTTATAATTTGTAAAATACTCATGGCTTTACATTTTAGGTCAAAAGTGAGTTGGTCTATTCGACCCTCCACGGTAACCCGCAAGGGTTTATTGTGGCTGCTTTAACTTGTATTTTTTTTGTAAATCTAATGTATCTACAAGCATTTTTTTTTGAAATTGTATTGACGAATCTTATCCTCTCAAACGTGTCTAAAAACTTTGTGTTTCTAAAGACTAATAAAATTATCAATATCATTCATTCATGAAGTTGACTTGTAGTAGGAATACTTCATGACGATTGAGTATTTAAAAAAAAACTTTAGTATTTGAGAAAATGGCAAAATAACTAATACCTAACTTCGATCTTTGAACCTACTTTGGGTTGAAGATTCATTAGGAAAACCGTGAAAAACGAGTTCAGTTGGATGTAGTTCAAACTATTTTCTAACTTATCTAATGGATTTGGTCGATACTTTATGAAAATCTATAAGGTATTTAAATAACATTTAATTGTGGGATTTTTACTAAACAGTTTACAAAACAACAAAACATGTTTCACTATATACAAATCTTCTTCAGGCATTTTTAACAGTTGATAGCCTGAATAAGTTATCATATTTTTTTCTTCCAGAAATGAACCATTTTGTTTTAATTGAACTGAATGGAATTGAGATTTTCATACTACTTCCACACCATAACTTTATCAAGAATATAATGAAGTATGCCTTGGTCTGCCCTTTTTATTTCATAAAAAATGGTTTGATATTCTTCTCTATAACTCTAAAGTTCAATCAGTTATCGAAGTATTTATTTTAGGAATGTACTAAGTTAAATTGCTTGGAACACGATTAAAGAGGCTAGTAGACAGTGGTCGAATGAAAACTTGTACCAAAAGTTTTGTCTGCTACTGCGGCAAACATCAGTGTTATGTGCGTTCACTATGCAGACGAAGACTATATCTCGAAGTCTCACCAACGTCAATACCATTGATGATGTCTGTCGCACTAGCAGACGAAACTTTTGGTAACATTGAATCAAGGCCTAAAAGCCCGAATTTTGTTTTCTCTAACTTTTTCTATGTTTGTGACTAGTCTAATAGAATGTTTTTTATGTATATTACATATAAATCCGTTTGTTATAATTTTCTTAGCGAGTGAATTCTCAAGCTAAGCTAATAATAGAATTGACTGAAATAAAAACAGCAGTGCTGGGATAAACTAGACTAAACTCAAGGAATTAGCATGAATTATTATATTGGGGGATGAGTTTTATTTAAACAGCTCTTCAGAAATGGATTGTACTTGTTCACTAGTCTTGAAGAAAGATGCAGAAAGTAGCAAAACATTTCAAAATTCTTTGAAATATGTCAGGGAATTTTGGAAATAACCCTGTATTTCGAAAATGAGGCATTTACCCACAAAATATTAATAAATTCTTGAAAGCTATCCGCCTTGTATATGTCTTTCTCATTGTTACAGCGTGTGGAATAGATTCAGTGAACAATGACCACAGTATGTACAGTCGAAGTATAGAAAGCATGGTGGAACCCCCACCTTCTCTAAATGTAATTTCTCAAGATTCCGCCTCTTTTCGACAGATGGCAGATACTCTTACGAACCTCATGAGTACCGACAATTTGAAGACCAAACTGCAAGAAAAAACGCTAATGATCAGCGTTGTAGAAGGAAATGATCAGTCCTCCGAGGAGCCCACCAAGAATATTTTCCACTGCAGCGGTCATATGGAAGTTGAGTCTGGCTATGATGAACATGGGAATTATTTGGAAAATTGGTCTTTTGTACCTTATCATAATGTAGAGGAATTGTTTCAGAGCAGATCGTTTCAGGAAAAAAAAATCAATTCTTCAACTTGCAAGTGAGTAATCTATGAATCTCATATATGAATCTGTCGTTACGACAAAAAATTGATGACTGGGAATTATTTTATGAATGAAAGAAAGAGTTTATTCTACCACGCAACAAATTCATACCAAAATGGAAATGAAGTTCAATGAATCAACCAATGCAATTCCTTGAAGAGTATAGACTTGTATTACATGGTTTACATAAAATAAGTAACAAGGTTATTCGTACATTTGTTTGTTTCTTTCCTTTGTGTAGTTTTGTTTTGAAAATTTTATTATTTTAGTATTTTCATTAATTAATTATATTTTCAACACGAAGAAACTCCTTTTCAAATTCTGAAGAAGAATTTAGTTGAACTCGAAACGTTGACAAGAAAACAATTGTTCCCCTTCTATAACAAATTATTGGATTACTAAACCAGTTAAGTTATTCATAAACATTACTAGTGTACACTATCAATGTAGCTTTGTGAACTGTAAAAAATTCCCCTTTATAACAAACAATATGGAGTTTCCTACGGGTCCTAGACAAGGTCAATTTCAAATTATTTAAAAAAATATTAATTTCACACAGTGGTTTCATTGTGAAGTTTTTTTTGGAATGGACCTAATATTTGACAATTTTTTTGTCAGTAGTTTAAAACTGAGTGAAAAGGATGGTCGTGACGTCAGTAACATTTGCTTTGAACTTGTCAACACCGTAAAACTCATTCATATTGCATAATTCAATTTTCCTCTTCTTCCTCCATTATTGTTGTTCTGAGTTGCCAGCTTGTTTTTCATAGTAGTATTTGTTATTTGAGTAATTTGATTGAGTAGTACTGATTAAATAATCACGTCGTATATTCATTAATGTATTTTTTTGCGTTACCAAAATCATAAACATTTTGAAATGTGGTTTGAAAGGGAGAATAAGTCTCAATGGTAGTGACGTCACAGTTAATTTGGAAACTTCGATTTTCCTTGGAAATGGAAATACTTTGATGGTACTTCCCGATGAATGAAACATTTTTTTAAAGATCAGCGAAAAATATTGATTTTATATATATATTTTTTAGAAAAGTATGAAGTTCTATTAGCATGACACTTCCTTCCAGCATTTTGAAAGCATTTGTTAGTATAGCTTCTACGATTGTGGTTCATTTATATTTTTATCCAAATTCCTCTGTTGTGAAAGTTTTGATGACGTAAATTAAAACCACATTGTCTATTGTTTTTTCGTTATGTTCTGCTCTTCTGTTGTTTTGTATTTTATTTTGACTTAGTACATGCACTCAGTGTAGCAAATTGTCAAATGTTTGAATAAATAGATGAAAACTCTTTTAAACATTTTTATATATAATTTTTGTCACAGAGCAACTAAAGCTTTATAAGAGATTTTTTCTTTCAGATATGAAGATGTGACAAATGTATCCTTAATCAATACCCTCCAGAAAAACAACAAACGACTGATTCGTGTCGTAATAGATCCAGAGAACATGTGTTTCAAGTGCCATAAAGATTTTCAAAGCAATCGTAACTTAAAAGATCACTTGGAGAATATACATTTTCAGTGCTCCGTTTGTCAGAAAAGCTTCAAAAATATACAAGATGTTCGACAGCACAAGCAGGAACATACTAACACAGGGAAATTATTTATTTGTGCAAATGATGAATGTCATAAGCTTTTCGCTAGTAAAGATCTGCTGTTGCAACATACTAAAACACATAAATTGGAGGCTTTGGAGCAACAAGATACTCAAGATTACAGGTAATGACTTTGTTGAATTTTAATTTTTTTCCGCAGGTAGCTTGTACCACTTGTGAACATTTTTCTGACTCAAGAGTACAACCACCGTATGCCACTGTCTACATTTCTACAAAAGTAAGAGTCTTGGTACAAAGTCAAATTGATTTCAAATGAATCTGAATGAATATCTCGAATTGAAATGAAAAACTAGGATTTTTTAGAGTTTTGGTACATGGGCTACCTCTTCTTGTCTCAGAAAAGAGTTTTAATGTGCGGTGGAAAATTGGTGAAATCAGCTGCGTAACAGACAGCGCTGTTATCTCAGTTAGATACTGACCTGTAGGTGATAATTCAATTAATTTCAGCGGGGATTTGCTGCTGGATAAATGAGAAGCCCCAACAAAAATGGTTTGTTCGATATAATCCAATATTTGTCGTGGTATTGGCTAAGTGAGTAGTTGTTATCCGACATGCACTTGCCAGATCCTACCATGAAGGAATGTTGAGAAAGATTAACGTTTCAAATGTCAATTGGAAATATTAATTTTCGTAGTAAAATCAATTGGTTAGAAAGACAGCATAATCCAGTCAAGCTTCTCGAAAATTAAACAATATATATCAGTAAATGAATGAGTGTTAATTATTGATTTATTTTCAAATAAAAAATTTTGGATGTCCAAGTTTTGAAGTCACACGCTATGATTAGATTGAAGATACCATTTCAATTTGTTTTTTTTTCCAGTTGTAGCGAACCGGTTTTGAAGAAGTTATTATATAAATGTGAAATATGCAGTAAAGCTTTCTGCAGTATACGCGATATGAACTTTCATAAAAATATAACTCATACAAGTAAACTTTACGGCTGTGAAATTTGCAAACGCTCCTTTTCAAGATATGCCAATTTACAAAGACATGCTGAAATACATAAAGGATCTGCAGAAATGTTCAGGTAATTTTTTTTAAACAGATTGTTTCCCAATCTGAAGATTTTGAAAATCTTTGTTTGTTTTGGAGGCTTTTATGATTTTCTTTGAGAGAATATTGTGTCGTGAGAGTTGCTCAGATAAAAACTTTTATGTAGTGCATATCGATACTGAGATCCAATTACATATTTACATTTCACTACAAAGTAACTTCTTTAGAACTAACTTCTGGCAGTTTTTGATTCAAGACTAATAATTTGTTCCCTGTCAAAAAAATTCTACCTTTTTTTTTCTGAAAACAAAGCTATTGTTTTGTGACTGACAAAAGTTTCATGAGAAACTTAACAATATGAAGCAATCACTTTGAGGAAATTTTACCCCTACACAGAATGTTTCATTGGAACAACAAATAAAAATGTTTTATTTCAGTTGTGATATCTGTGGCTGCTCCTATCACTATATGTCATCGCTGACTAGACACGTAGTCAACACTCATATCAAAACAGTGGAGGCTGATAAAACAACATGAGGATCGGATGGATATATTTATTTGAAAACATTTTTTCTATATCAAACAGATTAGTCAAATATAACTTGTAAGTTTGTAAAATATGTGATATGAAGTAAATATACAATTGTTTTTAATACTTTTGTTTTATTCAAATCAACTTCCAAATGCATTAAAATGTTCATATTTGTGAACTGAGGAGCGAGAGTTATTGCACTGAAGTAGTTCGTAGAAGAATGCATTCCATAATTGTACCTAGTTGCCTTGGTAGATATGAGATTTTTGCTGAATTCTGTAGACCAGACTTTTTCATATGCTAGTTTTCCAATAGACTTGGATATCGATTTGAAACTTGGATAACCGTCAACTTTTCAGCAGAGGTTTATTTTCTAGTTCATTATAACCATTTGAATTTGTTTGGCTGTGACCAGAAATATGACATAAATGTTTTTCTGATCAAATTTTGTGTTACTGGAAGTTTTCCTGATTTTTTGGGAACACATACGAAGCCAACTCGGTTGGTTTTTTTCAAAGTTATAAAGATTATTGAAAAATTGTTTACTCAGAGTTATAAATTCCTTTTTCTTCTCCATCATTTTTCCCTCCAACTTAATGCTTTCTGGAAATATTGAATAAAAACCGACAGACTTTACATCACTATCATTTCAAAGAATTTCACCTTTAAAGTTAATATGTTGCATTTGTCTACTAGGAATTGCACAATAAAAAGTAAGACGTCTTCAATTCTTACTCGAATTTTGACTTAGGGGTCGTTTCTGAGGGAAGCAGTTTACCTTCAGGTTTACTTGTCACCAGTTTATATGAAGCTTCATAGCTTCACATAATTTGAACATTGAGGCACATACTTTGCCGAGGACATATATTATCTTTTTATACATTTACAAGAATTAAAACAAACTAAATATGTTGTAGGCTCTTAATGCTTGGGAGGGATCCACGGTTGAATTTTGGGTCTGGTTGTTGAATATGGCATGTACTGCCCAGGTGTACCACTCATATTCTCTGTATGATCCATCATCCACTTGTATTTTGGCCTAGAAGGATCTTTGTCTGGAGTTAAGTCTGTTTTGTAATGCATCCATCCAAACCATTCTGCTGGAATTTGACTCCCATCATATTCCAAGGCTAAAAAAGGAAATGAAATCAATGTTGGGCTGATGATCGGTTGAAATTCTTGCATGTATCACAATTCTTTTTTCTTATTTGATGAACTTACCATAATAAGGTGCATACTCTACCCATCTATTCCTTCCATAAAAGTAGCTGCGGTTCTCGTAATATTTGTTACCATACTTGTCGGTTCCTACAAGTTGTCCAGGACGCAGATTATCCATCCTTAAATAGACTCATTTAGTTCTATTGGAATTTGAAATTTTCTTATTAGACAAATGTACAAAACCGAAAATATAGGCAAAAGTTTGAAAACTTTTAAAAATCTACATTGTTAGGAATGCCATTGGGCATTCCTGATAATATATTTAAATTTTTAATGAATCCCATGTTGACAGTATTTAATACTTGTTCTTTGCGAAGTTATCACATGAGATATTAAATGAACCATTTTTGAACGAATATATTGACTTATGATCAACCTAGTACTAGTATTTATTCACACTAGATAGTGTCTTATTTCTAACAAATTACATAACCTTTAGATATACTTACCTGTACAATTTATACAAAGAAGCCTTTATGCCGCCAGCTTCTTTTACAGTATTCCAAAATGTTACAAGTCTATCTAAACCAAAATATTTGGCCATTTTTTTTTCACCTTTTGGCGATTTTTAAATAATAGAAATTATTATATTACTGTCAACCTGCATCTGTCAATCCAAAGACAATATACAATGTCAATCTATCTGTCACCTATTTTTTTTTATGTTTGTTTCGGTTTGTATTTCGAACTCTTAGGGAATTGTTCGAACCATAGATTACACCAACTACCGTTCGAACTGACATAGAATCAAAGCAAAGAACAGTTTTTTTCTGTAACATTTCTTACGAAGGAAAAATCCAAAGATTCCGTAATTGGGTCATCGCCATTATTTTTTTGTTGTTTCATTTCATATTGTAATTACAAGAGATTGTACATTTATACCATAGAAATAAAATGTCATACTAATGTCTAAAATGCTTCAAAGTCCAATGTGCATCCAAATTAAGTGATGAATATGAATTATGTGTTGGGTGAAAGAGGATCTCTGAAGTTGACTATATTATTACTCCATCAGTGTTGTACGTGTACGGAACAAAGATGACAGCAAAGACGTATGACGATATTTAGACATGGAATTCTGTTTATAGGCATCATTATCGTCAATAATAAGGGATATTTGTTTGTTTCATCACGGTTCTTGTCTACGTTGCCAGGTTTCAGAAGTGACTTGTAGTAATTTTTGTTTCGTTGGAATTGTTTCCAAGAACTACGTTATGATACGAAATGTTCTACGTATATATATTATTTCAATTATTGTTATGTTCCCAAACAAATATGGCTGCCCCCTTTTGTCATCCATCCGCGCAAGTAGATGTGCGTTTTAATCGTAAGTATATAACTTCATTTCTATGAGTTATACACCACAAATGAAAAATTTTATCAGTTCGCACTTGCGAATTCGAAGTTCTAACTAATCCCTACTCCAATGTCCGAAATGGAGAATATCGTTCTTCTGGATTAGTCTCGAATTGGTTCTAAAAAGCAATACACTGTAAAAACGATAACATATGAGTTCTAGTTAAAAAAATGCACATGATCACACTGTATCGAATTCCGAACTTAAACAAACCTCTTAGAAGGAACCATTGACGCAAAGTGGCATCAATGCAAAACCTCAGAATAAACAATTATAGAAGTGAAAGAATAACATAACCTTATAGTCTCAAATATATTTGACTTTGATACTGGGAAACCTATCAAATCTGTTGGAATTGATAACGCATACCTAATAGTCTCAAATATATTTGACTTTGATACTGGGAAACCTATCAAATCTGTTGGAATTAATAACGCATTATCTTCGTGAAACATTCTATTGTACCTAGACCCTACCAATGAGGTCTTGGTCAAGCCTTGAATGCGGGGCCCCTATTCCGTGTCTGCGTGTAAAATACTCTGTCACTTGGGTGGCGGGACGTGTCAGTGTGAGAAAAAATACAAATAATAATTTAAATGTTAAAATCGTACTGTATTGGTCAGTACATAATTTTTAATATATTATCAAATAGGTTAAAGTGAACGGCAATCGAATAATAATGAAGCATATCACACTTTATTTCAGCAAATAAATACATACGTTTTGTGATATATGAACAATATAAAAATTTCAACTATTCTCTTAATTCTAGACAGAAATATATTTACACTGACAACTTTAATCATGAAATTAATATCTGTAAATGGCTGTTCCAAAGATAATATTAGGTTTCCGAGAGAATCAACAAGAATTATGGGATATGGAATATACACCATCACTTTTTCAAATATTTTCCTATTCAGTGATAGATCCATTTGTACTTAATCACAACACTGAAATTTTAGAACTAACCCAATGTTATGTATAACACCAAAGGAATAGAGATGATTGCCAATATAATACCGTTAAATATTAAAATATCTTTTAAACTATATACACTTCTCATAGTTTTCAAGATTTAATGTTAACAACTAATTTCTTAAATAATCCACAAAAACTCTGTGTAACAAATTAACCCAATTCTGATAACACAGAATCAAGGTCCTCTTGCAAACTGGCAGTCATCTCTTTCTGTTTATTCAAATCGTCCTGCAACCGTTCAGCATTTGTTTTCAATAAGAAATTACCCTTCTTAAGCGCATTAAGTATATTTTCGTGTCTCTTCGATCTTGCAGTCAGATTTGCTTTCTTCTTTTCGATAGGAGCATCTTCGTCTTCACTCTGGCTTCTCTCAGAGTCGCTGTCGTCAGATTCACTCTCGGTTTCTTCCTCTTCAGAGCTTTCTTCCTCTTCTTCGCATTCTTCTTCATCTACATCTTTTTCTTCTTCTTCCTCTTCTTCTTCATCTTCATCTACGTCTTTCATCAGAGATGCCATTTTATCCACCTAAAATATGTGATTTAACGGAAATATTGGTAAACTGGCTTGAAATAGACTTACTTCTTTTTTCAGTTGTCCGTATTTCTTTTTTTCTTCTTTGATTGCAGCTTGGTGTTTTTTGATGATTTCTCTTAAAGCTACTCGCTCTTTTTTAGCATTATCCTCCTTATTTTTGAAGCTTTGTAACTTTTTAGTCAGCATTTTCAACTCCTTTTGAGCTCGTTTTTCTCGTTTCTCCTCAGTATCTTCTCCGTCGCTTTCTGGCTCTGGCTCTTCATCTTCTAAATCGTCGTCACTTCCTTCACCTTTAGCATTGCTCTGTTTGCGATCTAAGATGGATATTTTCTTACCTGAAACAATTAAGTCAATTATATAGGTATTCGAAATTATTAGAGCAATAAAAAATCAAACTTATTCGACATCAAAAACAACCAGACAAAGTACTATAGAGATACCAGATGAATCCGAGTGATTTTATCTTTTCCGTGGTACAATTCATTGAAGAGAAGTAACATTTCAAAAAAAATATTTCGATTAAAGAACTTCTTCCGTGATGTATATACGTTAATGGCCTGTATGAAGTTCTTAAGACTTCCTTAGTTGCAATCGTTTTCCTTCAAAATTTGTGTTATAGTTCAAAATTAAAATTTTTTCAGAATGTATGAGTGAATTAACTCGAATAACTTCCCAGTAGTCTTTACTTTTTGATCTATACAAAACATTTTGATAGTCTCACAGCCAGTTCAGGGCCCATATGTAACTATCATATCTCTTACTTTTAATGTGTAATATTTATTTCTCTCTTCTCTCTTAGTTTATGCAAAACAGTACCTAAGACTATGATACAAGAACTATGCCTAGAATTTTGGCCAACTTTCAATTAATAACTTTTTTGTTTCTATTGAATTATATAAGCCTTATAGGCCTGTTCTGGTTCTCTACCCGGACTGTTCCTGACAGTCAGACAACAATCACCCAACTGAATACCGAGCATGTTGTCACGTAAACCTTTTCAGTCCACAGCTGACGCACTGATTTCGGACGATTCGGAACAGTACGAACTTTGAACCAGAACAAACCTATAGTAAAAGATCAAATGAAGAATATTTGTGGTTATGTTAACGTAACATGGATAAAGTGGACATTCCTCTTAGGTATAGTCTCAGTTACTAGTTTTTGGATTGATTTTCAGGTAATGAAACATAAACCCTCTAGTAGGGATTAACTATTACTTATTCCGTTAATTTGTATACAAAATCACCAAAACCGACAGGAATATTGTGAGATCCTGAAATTTTGAGTCACCAAAAAGAGTTTTCGAGGAGTTGAGTTGAAATGTAATTCAACCAAAATTTGATATGGAAAAACGGTTTCTGTGAATCTGGGGAGAAATATCTCCTTGAACAAATTATTTGAAAAATATTTTCTAATATCCATACCTATAGACAGTACACCCGTAGACAGTACAATTAAAAACGAAGTCACATTTTTTTGTCACACTGATTTACTCGCCTTGTACACTGATTTGATCGGTGTCCTCAAACCAAAAGCTTCCCGACTTAGATGGTGTAGTTTCTCCTGATTTAAAATAGACTATTAATCACAATAATAGTTTTTCAATGGACATTTCAAAAACAATTCCTACTATTATAGAATCTCACTTGAAATGAGGTTATCATCGAAAAAAGTTTGAAATTTTGAAGTGCCCATAATGTAAGTACTCGATGGGTTCTACATGCAATTCAACACAATGATAATCAGGGAATTAATAGAGAAATTAAATATTTATAGAACAAATAGGAGACGTAACAGGTGAATTTGAGGTCCTACATTTTTTACTCGCCTTGTTCATTGTTCGTTTCATCGATATCATCAAACCAAAAGCGTCCTGGTTCAGACGGTGTAGTTTTCCCTGATTGGAATAGAGTATCTATTATTATAATTTGTATAACGGTTGTTTATTTCAAAAACAGCTTCCACTTTACTTGAACTTCATAAACAACACAATGACATTTATTAACATAAATAACGTATGGGGCATACGCTTTGAGAAAAAGTTGGTTCCGAAATATCTACCCAATTTTGATGTCTGATTAAATCTTGGATTGTGTTCATTGAGAATTGTCAATAATTGGAGCAAGACAGTTCTTATTACAAAAACGGTATCGAGCGTCGCTGAGAAAAGTGTATAGAGCTGCAAAATGTTGAAAAATAAATATTTTTTTTTCAAAATGTTGTATTTTCTTTGTTTTCTTTTGTTTTCTTTGCAGATTGTCCTTGACAAGAACCCTTCTGAGTCAAACATGACAGGAAACTTGAGCCAGACTCAAAACGAGGGACTCAATAACGGAGTGTTCATGATATTCAAGGAACAAATTCCCATTTTTGATTTATGTTGACTTGATTTTATTCTCACTGCCACTACGAGGTATTAGGTACCAATAATAGAAATACCGATGTCCAATATCAAACTACAAAAAGATATTAATATTCCACTAACTGACGATGATCCGCAAGTTATCATAGTTGACGAACCCGAAACCAATTCGATGTTGGATTCCATACAATCTAGTTTCACCTACGGGAGCTGTAGCTCGCAACATAATAGTCTGGAACCCGATTCTAGTCCTGACGAACAAGAAGAAAAGGCTTCCCTGATATTCCAAGTGCTCGAGCTTCAAAACACTTTAGACGATCTTTCTCAAAGAGTGGAGAACGTGAAGCAAGAGGATTTGAAGCTACGATCAGAAAATCTAGTGCTCGGTCAGTACATAGAAAACTTGATGTCTGCATCAAGTGTTTCATTCATGGTTATGAAACGACGCAAGAATTCTGCTTTGTTGCTGCGAGCCTACCCAATCCCGAGGCTGGACAGAAGTGCTCACGTTAATCTAAGGCGGTGGCTGGGGATGAACAGAAATGTCCACCCCAATCTACCGCTTGGAATGAGGCAGGACATAGCAGATTACCTCGTGATATAATATAAAGGCCACGGCGTAAGCGCATTTGCGGCGACGAGGCCAAAAGGAGAAAGAGAGCGAAGGAGATGGGAGTGGTAGCAACTATAAGTGCACCCTCCTCCTTCCCCACTCCACCTCCAACAGCAAGGGCACTTCCAGCGGCGGGCGCCAAGAGCTCCGCCTTGAATAAAGGCAAAGAACCGGCTGTCCCTGCAGAAAAGCTTCCTCACTTGTGCACCTTCACGGAGGGAACCTCAAGAAAGTTGAAGAAGCCGCACGAAGACAGTAATGTCGCTGTACCTTCCGAAACCTTCGCGGAGGCCACTGTGAGACACCTCAAGGTTGCCAAAGGGAGTGTGTGTTATGTGAGCCTACACCTGCCAATATAACGGAGATGTCTCCTAGTGACCTGTCCACCTTCCTGGAAAAGACAGGATGGACAATGACCTAGGAGGAAAACTTCTCGGGAGGATATACAATGGGTCTTAAGTGGCCTAAGTGTTTTCTCAAGAAGCAGTTGAATGCGAATAAGCCATAGACCACAGCGGCCTTTGAAGCCAACATAACTCATGCTATCGCTCAAATCAAGCCTAATTTATGCGCCAGAGTCATGGAAAATTGGACGTTTCAGATGCGCTCCACCCAGAGATGCCGTGGCGGACATTTGAACGATGTTACATCACACACATAATCTCATCAATAGGTCTTTCAAACAAATAAAAACTTTCGATATCTCATAAACAGTTTGTTTTATTCAAAGTCAACGCTCAATGAAAGACCCAATATTTCAATATACGATTTCATTTATTCAATTTGATTAGGACAGTGACAGTGATTGAAATTGTGAGAATGATGCATCACTAAGCCAACAGAGTTGCATATGATTAAAAAAAATAATTACACCCAGATGTTTTATCGCTGTGGGGAAGAAGTGTTTCATTGCTGTGAAACTTTGTTTTGGATGCCTGGACTCATTTTTTTTTTTCATTTCATCGATTTGAAGGTAATATATATTTATTTTTTGGGAAAGGAAGTTTTTAGCTTTCTCCATCTTGAAACAAAAAAATGTGAGAATCTTCCAAAGAAAGGAAGGAAGTAATAACATTCATTCACCTATTTGATTAAATCCTAGCCAAGAGGAATCTTATTTGAATAACATAAGTAGATCAAACTCATTCCGCGACATTAAAAATCGTGATTGACGAATGAATTGTGTGTATTTTCTATAATGTTATTCAATTTGGTACTGAAGAGCCTTAAGGCAAGTGTCTTACGGCGAAACATCGATGTATACCAGTGAGGATGTCAGTGTTTCATGTAAGTGCAATTCGTTACCATTCATTTGAAGTAGAACTCCTGCGAATGATATCTGATTTTAATCCATAACGCATGTTTGGAATACAAACTGAATAGAGAAAAGTATCTTATGTATAATTCAGTGTTCATATAAAATAATTTGTTTTGACAGAATTTTTTTCTTTCGTGTAATTCAATGTTTATATGAAAGTAGCTGTTTCAGGAGGACTTTCTTTCAGTTTGTGTCTGAAAGTTACTTCTTTGCATGATCT
>WOGO01001983.1:0-16746 GCA_015342085.1 Leptinotarsa defecta | reverse complement strand
AATCAGTATATATCACATCAACTTGACCACGATTATCTAAGACATCACTAACATTTTGGGTCAATACAATTAAATTTGTTATGGTGGATCTGTTTGACATAAATCCATGTTGTTGCGGAGATATGATATTACGAACTGAGGAATATACGCAATTATAGATGACAATTTCGAGAAGTCTTGCAAAGTTCTATAGGATTGAGATAGGACGATAATTCCGAATATCAGATGGATCTCCAGACTTTAAAATAGAACAAACTCGTGATATCTCCCATAATTCTGGAAAATTATTATTTTTAAATGCAAGATTGAAAAGTGTCAGTAAAGGATAGACCAATACACCGATGCAATCTTTTACAAAAAAGGAAGGTATCTTATCAGGACCAGAAGTGAACTTATCTTGAATAATTATGAAATATTTTCTATAATCAATTTCACATTGGAAGGTGATATGTTTCAGAAATGTATTTAGGAAACACAGCAGATAACTCAAACTATCCATGAAAATTGGACAATTTTTACATTTTTTTTTTACTTTATTCTAGACTCCTTTCGCTAACACCTTGGCAAAAAAGTATGTTGAAATTGAATAATTATTCATTAACGTGTATATTGTTAATAATTTTCATCAAGTAACTGACTAGTCCATCCATAATAGATAACCCAAAGAATGCCATTCAGTGACAGAAAAAATGAATGTCGGCAAGGGTGGTTATAAAAATATCACTTACTGACATTGAGAGGACTCGGCGAAAAACTTGCAAATTAAATAGTGAGAGTTTGAAATTGTACTACACGTAAATAAAATTTGAAAACAACACCCATGTTATTATTCCCGAATCTACAAAAATAACGAGAAGTGCAAATCTGTAAAATAAAAAAGCAGTGGGAATAGATGGAATAACATTCGAATTCCTCAAAGATATACTCATATACGAGGTATGTTCAAACAATGAGGTGAATGTTCAAATTTCGCGGGCTGCGTTCATTCTATTAGCGATTTTTATGTTGGTACACTCGTCTCGAACAAATGTTCACAGTTTCAGTTGTTTGACAAGTTCAGTTTGTTGGTGAGAGGCATAAAAATCTGTTTAAATCTGTTTTTCCGTTAATTAGCTGTCGCACTCCTACGAACGACAAACCTCAGAAGTCGAAACTTGTGCGAGCTAAGAATTAACGAAATCTCACCTTTTAACGTGTGATTCCTAACACGTCGTGTTTGGCGATTTTCTGCTATCGACATAAATAGATCAAAGAATTTGCATCAAATTTTGTGTAAAAAATGGAATTAGGTGCTCAAAAACACTTGAAATGTTAACAGTGGCGTACGGTGATTGTACTCTGAATCAGAAAAAATGTTTGTGGTTCAAGCTTTTCACAGAAGGTCGAGAAGATGTGAATGACGACGCTCGTCCTAGACGCCCCAGCTCATCAACAACCTGTTCCAAAATTGAAAAGATATGAAAGGACGGCGTTTTGCAACGATTGAGAAAATTAAAACCGAATCATTGAGAGAACTCAAGGACATACCAAAAAGTACATATCAGTGCTTCGAAGATTGATAACTTCCATTCGATTATTTTTATACCTCAGAAGACATAATATACAATCGAATAGCCATACGATTTTTGAGGAGAAATTTGCACACAGAATCCAAACTAAGAATTAACATCTGAAATGTTCTTTGCTCTAGATTATGACACTCAAAAAGCATTTGACACAGTGAGTCATTCAATTCCGTGACAACACTAGGAAAAACTTTTAGAGGAAGCACGTTGATGCCCTAAATCTCATCTACAGGTGAGAGAAACATCAGTAACTACAACTGCCTGTCCTGGGTCTTATAATACTCAACATCTATCTCAATGATTTATTTTCACTGGCAATAATCGAAATAATTTCAACTTATGCAGATGGTACAGAAATGGAAGCAGATCTCTGAAACTATACAAAATGTTATTACGAAAAACTTCTTCCTATAAATTACGGTAACACATTTCAACTACTCTTTTTATAGGGATAGCTATTTTCCTTCAGTTATTTTGAAGACTTCTGTGGTTATTCCAGTCTCAGATATTAAATATTTCTGGATAAATATTAACAACCATTTGAGTTGACAATCTCATATTGAATAATTAATAAGAAAACTGCAATTTCTGACTTATCGATTCGAAATGACAATTCAAAAGAAGGAAACATAACTAATTTGAAAAATTTGAAAATTAACGAATCGAAAGCCTTTATCAGGAAACCGAAGTTTATTATTCTTCACTGTTATACAATATGTTCCCAAAAGTAATGTTAAAAATATACAATGAAAAATCTTTGAAATATAGACCTTTTCTATAATAATTAAAATAATGACAAACTACCTTTCACGAGTAGAGCAGTTAAACAAAGAAGCAATACATACCTGAGCTTCAAACCCTGAAAATGTAACTAAAGAATGCCAAAAAATTGATGTCATTCAAGAGAAAATTGAAAATGCACAAACCTATAAACTTCACGACATACATTTTCTTATCAAATTACTACAGAGAATACAATTCTGTCCAAATCGGTTATATTTCAGTTTTGCCGCTTGTGAGGATGTTGAACAACATTTTCGAAAAGTTTGAATGTTATTTTACCATTTTCAATTTTTTCAAATTTTCATTTGTGTATATTATATTGTCTACCTCTTTCCTGAATATTTCATGATGAATAATAATTATTACCAGTCCTGAGGATAACCGAATCAGAGTAGCACTTCTTAGCAAAAATAACAATTTGAAGACTATAAAGTTGAATTTCATATGACCTCTTCTATCACTCTCTTTTTTGTATGATCTATATCTTTCGGGTCACCCTACAATCGATTACATTAGAAAGATGCCACTGACAAAATAATCATTTCGTCAGTGCAATTGACTCATACCTCACAAATCAGGTGCTTGCCGGGGAAAAAGCTTGAAAACGATGTGTCAACGTTTAAAGGGATGGGGAAATCATCCCCTTGCGCCGTACTGAAATGAGTGACTTGATTTTTCGGTTCGGTACATTTTAATGCAATCACCATAGTTACCGAACCTCAGCGTTGCCAATATTCCAATCCACAATAGTCTGACCACTCTTCGAGATTAATCCATAACTTACGAAATCATTTAAATAAATTAAAATTTCAATGGAGATTTGAAGCTATTAGGAGTATTGTCACTAGACGAGTTGAACAATTTGTAAAACAGTTGAAGGAATTGTTTAACCAAGGTATTTATGAGTTTAAATGGTGATCAAAAGAAATATAAAAAAATTGAACACATTCGTAGTAAGAATGAATCAAAATTTTTGTTATGACACCACTTGCTAGTGAACCAGTTGATGAACTTTCATAATATCTGAATATTTTCCTTTAAAAACAACAAAACTGTATGCCAGGCAAAAATGTAAGACAGCATGTTGAGTTGAGACTATCGTCAAATCCAGAATTTACATAAATTAGGGAGTTAATAGAAATAACCTTCAAATTGTTCCATCGTTTTCTAAATTGTTAATCTTCTTTGCTTTCGGTTTTGCAGTTTGTTTATCAATATTCCATCCATTCACACATAACGCTGAAGTAGTGAGTTTTTTCTCTGTCTCATTTTTTAAAGCATTTTCGGTTTCTACTGACATAATATTTTTTTTATTCATACTCCATACTGAAAATTAATTTGAAATTTATTTTTTATGTTACCTTTTTACCTCAACTTTCTCTGCCACCAAAACGTTTACCTAGTTCCACCGTTGCTAATGAACTTCCTATTTTCAATAATAACACCGACTATTTTTATACATCAGAATGTACAGCTGAAGAAAAACAGAAAATATTTTTTTTTGATATTGAGTGTCAAAAACTAAATTGTGGATCACTCAATATCCTTTATCGGTGATGGTGGCAAATAACTCAATGTTAATAATAGCCCTGTACATCATTTAGAAGATCCCTGCTAGCAACACGATTGATCTATGACTTTTTGGAACGTGCTTCATTCATCCGGGTCTTTTTTAAATATTAGAGAATATATGTAGCCAAAAGATTTGACTACTGCTTCGAACAATCTAATTTTCAAAATTCACTGCCTCTAGTTTATTGCCAACAATTGAACTTCAATTATTGGCAACTAAATCAAAAACGGAACTGAAAACATTTATCAACCACAATTACCACATATTTGAAATATTTTAAACTATGGAAATTATATAATGATTCCTATTAATTGTAACATGTCCTTGTTTTACACAAGTTGAACTATCCCATACACAGATCTGTCAGACTCACTGCCAAAGCGACTATTTCGTGAACCAAATCCAACTCAAATCCAACTCAAATTGCGTGATTACTGACCACCCAAAAGCTTTTTCCTTATGTTCATGGATTTATCGACAACGTAATTCAAATTTTGATGAGGCACGACATAAGGACAGTATTTACTGGAAAATTTCCACTTTTTCACGAACACCTAAGGACTTTTGATACCCAATGAGGTATAGGGCATATACGGAATACCTTTTTCCATCTGCTCCAAAACTTACATCGACTAGACCAACAGAAGAGTCTCCAACAGAGCCTATATACTTGAGCTTGCTGTCGCTCTCAATAAACCAGATCCAGCTTTTTCTCAGATCAGCCATCTTGAAATAGACCACACAACAAGCTTCAAAAATAATAAAACCATTGCTATCGAAAAAACTTATCGTGCTAGGATAATCAGCGAAGCTATTGAAGTTAAACAACGTCCCAACTGCATTGACAAAGATTATAAAGTTTGTCAACGATCTCACAGTCGTCCCCTTTCTGTTGGAAAATCGACCGATCTATCCTTGGGAATTATTTCTCTGATATTTCTGGTGTAATTTTAACAAATATTGTCAAGATTGTTTTATTCAGTTTGATTCATTGAGAAGAGTCTCAGAAAGTGCTTATCCAAGTATATATAACTTTCGAGATAACATTTTATTAGTGTCTCTTCTTCCTCTTCTCTTTTTTATACTGTACTTGCACTCGCACGCTGCGCGAGTGCGAGTACAGTATAATGTAATGGAATGTAATTAGGTAAGTGTTGTACCTTCTTTTTCAGTTGTAAAACAGTCACTGGAATGTTCTGTAAATGGATTTATCTGTTGGGCAATGAATGGTTTGAAGTATAAAGTTTGAAGTATTACTTTAAACTTCATAAAGTTTTTGAACATACGTTTTTTGGATTTGATACAAAAGAAATGTCGTTTAGTTTGATTGACAGTCAATATAATACATTTCTCGACGAGAGATTCATTCATTCTTAATGTGTTCATTTTCCCATTAAGTCACGTACTCATATCAAATCTAGCATTCCATGAATGATAATTACATCTGACAAACGCGCTCACGCACTATACGTATATACATTTCGACGCCTTCGGTATTCACGTGTCTTCTATCCTCTCTCTTTCTTTGCGAGCTCGAAAGACAAAGAAGGACATTATCGCCACTCGTTTATGATAATGAGAAATGGGATTGTTGATGAAGGAGAAGTCCTCACCAGAGACGGTTTAGGGATATTGTTTCAACTTGCAAAATAAATCGTAGAGACAAATTATATTATGGGAGAATTTCTAAGAAAATGAACAATGAAAGATTAAGATGAAATAATTTGGTGCAAAAACAGTTCACGGAGCAGGAGGAGTAATATAAAGGAGTTTACACAGAAGAATTACGATTATGAAAATTGGTTCCATGTGAAATGTCGATAAATGCAGTACATATATCAATATCTGCAGTTGTAATCGACTGTTATGCACAAAAAAGTTGGGACACTGAAAATTTTCGAAATATGATTGAATCTACTACTTTTCGGAAGTAGCCATGGATCTATCCCAACTAACTCAGGACGTTAATTGGAAGTGCGATGAAGAAACACCTTCGAAGGGAAAGAATGTGGTAGTATTTGCCTTGAATATTGGACATCAAAGTATCAACTGACTATAAGTGGCAGTATTGGCAAACATTTGGACGATTACCACCAATGACTTTCCTTTAAATTGTATAAACTTCTATGGGAAAAAAGCATGTCAAAAAGTAACTATTCTTAACAAGAAGAATGCCTTGATAAACTTCGAGGAACGAGATGATATGAATTCTGGTATAATATCAGATACTATTGGCTAAGAAGAAGATATCAAAGTCCTGTTATTTGTATATAATTTCAAGGTGAATATTTACTACCTGACTATGTGTAAAACTTGAATCACCCAAAGTGAAATATCTGATCTATTCCCAATAAGAATTTGACTTTTTTGAAAAAAATGAGATTTATGTGTGAAATCGGTGGAAATTGAGCATATCCTTCTGATACTTTATTACAAATGCAGTCAAAAGCTGGTTACACCTTTTTCCTCATCACCGCAACAATTTTTAAATTGTTAGCTACTTCATTAAAACAATAAATCAAATCAGCTACATCAAAAGTGGCTTAATCTGAATCACCAATATCCTAAATAATAACAAATCATGAACATATGACAGAAAGGTTAGTTTGCACTTGGAGTACTACTATCTCTTTCTCTTTTTGGACTTTCGAGAGAGATCGATATTGGCGCTCGTGTGTTTATGGGAAATCAAAGGTCAGAAAAGATTTTAGTGACGATAGCCATAAAGTCTTTCGGGCTTTGAGCCAAGCGCCTGAGACTTTCAGGTTGGACATTATGGGAATGTCGACTTACACGTCCACTTTGAAAATGACGCCATATTTGTACGGAATTATATTTTCAGTAATTAGAAAACGGCAGTATCTTCAATTCAACAACAACCTGATGAATCATTATTGAAAAATGAGTGAATATGTCGTGCGAGACCTTTCTTTTGAATCACATGTGATTTCTGAAATAATTTGTAAAAAATTTTAAAAATCATGTGCAATTAATTTCCTTTTTATTTGTCAGATACGATAGTCATAAGGGTCTAAGATTTTTAGATTCAGAATTCCATCTTATACCCATTGATCACGAATCTGAAGTCTAGCGCTCCGGTCTACTTCCGGAGATACTGTTACTCAAAATAAAAAATATATTATTTCAGGAACTCACTTCCGGTAATGAAAAATCATGAAATGACATCTGCTTTTCACGGTTGTATACTGCAGATAATAATTCACTTGCCTATTCCAATGATTATATATTTGAAATCGCAACCGTATTGTTATTGGATATTGCTTCCTAATTAGGTTCAATGAGGCTCAATACAGTTTTGTGTATTTCATTTAAATTTATAAACTATCCATAATCAGAAAACCTTTTCTGATGAAATTCGTCGCGCCAAGACAGGGGTGTTTTATCCTTACTTCTACTATGGAAAAATTTTAATGGGCTTGCTTAAGAAAACTGAAAAGCCACAAAAGAAGGCGGCCGGTCAAAAGAAATCCAGTTTATCAAGGAAGGAAAAGTTCAACCTTGGTCTTGGTTGAAATTAGAGTAAAAATACATGCCACTTTTAACTCAACCATACAGTGACCGTATAATATAACAACCGAGTAACCTGTTACAAGCAATTCAATAATTATTTATGTTTAAAGTGGCTTATGATAAAATGGATGTTACAATATGGAACTTTATATGAACATGTGTTCAAATATAAGAGAAATTTTTGATATTCATTTTTTGACTTTGACCTTTCGTGGTATTGCCAACAATCAATAAAAAAACCTTTAGTGGAACAATAATATCATTTTGAACATGATTCCACTCCCCGGTCAACAAAGCCCACTGAAATATTCTCAATCCGGTCCTGTTCAAATGTCCCTCTCGGTCGTAGTCGGGCTCGTGAGTACGCGCCGACCTCTCCTCTCGTTTGGAATGCACCGTTTCAACGCAGCCGAACTCTCCTAACCTCAGTTTAAATCTCCTCTCCGTTATGGACGTGTAACATGTAACTATATTTTTGAAAAACATGTGAACTATGTGCAAAAACGATTACATGAATGAAACTCCCGGTTATTCGTCGTAGTTTTTCGTTCTCGACTATGCTGCATCGTTCACGTGACCGTTCGTCTCTTGTTTTCGTTAGTACAGGTGTCGTCTTCTGTATATGGCCGTTCGTACCTGTGCTCAGGCATTTCGTTTTCAACCCCCTTTTGTGCGCGAGTGGTTAGTTTTGTTGGATTTTCGTCGAAATGCACGAGAAAAACGGAAACAATCCCCCGAAACAAAAGACGGTTGCCATCGTCGCACCTACTCGCAGCAACAGCTTGGATTACTTGAATTTTGAAGAAAAGCGACGTTTGATAGCCTCTTCTTTATCCTTGTCGGATTTCCTGAGTGTGGGAAATGCCGATGGTAAGGAGCTGAAGGAGTTGAAGGATGGAGTTACAACCGTTTTTGTTGGTGAGTGGTTCGGTCAACATAACTTGGATTCTTTGCCAATGTCGATAGCAAACTTTCATGTCCTTGGCATAGGGTTCTTGTATTATTTTCAAACGGTAGTTTCTTCTTCGCAAGTCATTTGAGTAAAATGTGCCAACGAACAACATCTGCCATCTCTGTAAATTCAAACTTTTTCTGTCAGGTGTGTCCCAGGGAAGTATACTTGGGCCTATAATATTTTCAGCTTGTACCATCGATTTTCGTCGCTTTTGAGGTTTTACAGAGCTTGTTAGCACAAAGAGACTACTATTTTCATTGCTGATGAATAATATACATGCACTATAATTAATTTTGATCTGCGCCATACATTTTCCAGATACGATAATTTTAAATTTGAATTCATTTATTATGACCCTGAAATTATATCTAATTACTTTCGGTCCAATATAAACTAACGAGGAGATATTGTATCCATATTGACCACAGGAATTTAAAGATGTTCTTTAGTCAGATCCGTGAAAAACTATATACAAATCTGAAATCTTTATGGTGCTGTCCTTATAAGTAAACTCAAACTCTGAAGTCTTGTTTGGGTTGACAGTGACCACTCAGTTTTGTCAATCTTGTGTTGTATAATCTCAAATATGTAAAATTGATAAATAGTATGTAAATACAACATTTTGAAAAATTACAAACGTTACTAGCTCCAAAGAAAATCAAACTGCGTATTATTGTACAGAGCACGGTAAAAATTTGCACTCTTCAAGTCGATATTGAACCCCTCCTAAACGATTGGGTATTTTCTGTAGTGTCGTCTTCTGATGCGTTGAAATGTTTTTTGCTTAACAAAGCTACGTGGTTTAACGTACTCAACTCAAGTGAAACTAAAAGTATCCTGTAAAGTTATAAAAAATGACCTCTTACCATACAGTGGAATGGAAAGGGAGAACGCAATAAGCAGATTTTTGGTCGAGTGTTCGTGATAAAGGAAGGGGTTTGTATTAGACTTTTTGATCTTTTAGCCACAGAAATTCGAATTTGCCCTAGATATATTTTCAAGTTATTTGTAAATTTATCAATTTATTTGTAAATTTAATAATGTAGTCGTAAATTTTCTATAATATGAAAACATTATACAAAAAATTATGTTTATTGTTTTCGAGTTTGATGTGTTGTTTATATACTTGTTAATTGGTGGGTTTTTGGGAGGGTGGGGGGTTTATACGCATAGAAAATTGTCACCACTACGATTTGCAAAAAAACAGTTGACCGGGGACTTTCGTATCATCATTCAGATGCATTTTTGAATAATTCGAATTTGTTTTATATGAAAGAGAGAAAAACACAATTGAACATCTCAAAATACGGTACTGAAACGAACCCAAAGGAATAAACGTAAACACTATGTTCCGCATTCAGTGGTAGGACCACATTTCCATTGCTCTATCGATATAATTGTTCCTCTATCTCTATATTATTTTCAAAAAACGAAAAACATTGCAACTCAAATTTATTTTAAACCAACTTCAAGTAATTTTTATTAAGATTTGGTTAGGAGTATATCATTATTAAGTTATGGACGCTCTAGTTCTGATATCACTGGCAGCATTTGCAGACCTCACGTCACAAATCATAATTGAATTTGTGTTAAGTATTTGTTTAACCTTTTTACTAGTGACATTTTTGTTACCTCATCTAAAAATTGGTGAGGTCATCACTTTCGTATACGATTATTTTGCGGAGAAACACGTCGAGTTCTATTAGGACAGGGTTAAATATATAGGAACATCGCTATAAGACGTGTGTTCACTAACAAGGATACTATGTGCAGAGCAATGCGAATAAAAGTAAAAAAAAAAAATATTTATGTCAAAGCTATTTTTCGGGTTTATTGACTGTGGTCTGCAGGTTTTTATGTCTGACGTTTCATCTTCTACTGCGGTAGACATCAAAGGCAATGAGGTAACGATCGAAGTGCTCGAGTAGTTCTCAACACAGAAACTACAATATTCAGTTCAAGTCGTTCATTGATCATTTAGGTATGGATTATATGTTAGTACATAGTTCAGGAGCATACCTCTTTTGCCATTACAATTTGTCTCCAGTTTTATATCACCACAGTTGGAGGTGGCTTCGTTTCTCTCAATTGTATTGAATAACCTTGTTACAATTAAAAACAGGTAGTCATATTTTATTAATGTTCATTTCCTCTACCTTTCTATTGAAATTATCCGTCTTTTCGAATTTATATTGCCTCTCTGTAAATTCTTGGAGAATAATTTTGAGTTTTGTCGAGTATTTATGTATCTTCGAATGGAATAATGATTAATCGCATGAGAGATTGTCGCCTCGGACAAACCGATATCAGTTATCGTCGAACATGCTCTGAAAGAAGGCACTCACATTATCTCGATCGAAGAAATAGAAATAGGTACTTGATGAAACCCAAAATTACAATAGAGACAATTGAAACACATGAATAATTTCAGTAGAAAAGAAGAATCAATGAACAATAATGAAATCTTGCTACCTATCCTTAATTATATACAAACAAAACAACGCTTACCTATGATGTAAAACCTGAAAAAGCTATGTTATTTTTGCTTTGAGAACTTTTCCACCACTCCGACCGTTACCTTATCGCCTTTGATGTATACCGCGGTAGTAGAAGAAACGTCAGGCTTTAAAACCTGCAGACCACCGTAAAAAAACCGACCCTGACAGTTTACATCTTCAGTAGAATAATACAACCAGTAGGCTCTCTTACCATGAAATGCGCCCGAGTTGCCGGGGACCTTCAACCACTCTTAGGATGAGATTCTCATCCAACGCATTCAGTGCTGTAGTATCGAAGGATTCCACGCTATCATGATATTGTGTTTAGTTTATTCGCTGTTGTTATTATTACTTTTAGTTTTTGTAGTTGGTTTTTGTTGTTTGTTTTATTATTAAGTGATTAGAAAATGGGAGATATATGAATTTATGAATTAAAGTAGTGGGAGTGGACTTACTGGTTAATTTTTACTATGCTTTGATATTGTATCTTACTTTTTCTGTTTCCTATCGTGCCACTTTGAAAATCAACTTCCATGTGAGATTCACAAAGGGGAGGGTTTATGACAGTTCAATACAAAATTTATCTTCTTACGTGACATCGCATGTCGTGAATTAGACGCGGTTCACTTGCCCTCTGCCCCTCACACAGGATACGATTAAGTTCAGTTTTTCAACCCTCTAGAGGAGGAAATCGGAAAAAATATCGTCTAGTAGAGTCTAGACTTATCGAGAAAGAATCGATGGTGTGCCGCGCCTATTGAGGTAGGTAGAAGCGTGCAATAATCTGGCTAATGCAGGAGGAATGCTCCGTTTTCCACAAAACGTGTTCTTTATTCAACGTTATCTAAAACAAACAATGTGATTATTGTTTTTCGAAGAGGTTAACGTCCAAATTGATAAGAGGGTTGGGAAAACAGGTGAGGTGTAAGTGAAAATAGACGTGATTTTTTTTCATCTGCGAAGTGTATATTCATTCTTAATGTAACAATGAAAACAATGCATTTGCTTTCATTTTATAGTTTAAAATGAGGCTGTACTTGCACAATGTATTCAAATGAAATTTTATGAAATAGCTGATTAACAAATTAAATAAAATGAAATTCAGACTATTTTTTTTGTTTTGCCACCTTCCAAAATCGGCAAATGTAAAAATTGTTATGGAAAACTTTACACAGGCGTGTAAAGGTCAAACTTTTTAGGTCACCCTGATGAGGCACAGAATTCAAATAATTTTTCGTAATGAAAAATGTTCAATTTACCACTAATATGTCGTAATTAATAATTTTGTCTGTCAAAAAAAGAGATACCAAATTCTGACACCGTCTTCAGAATTGAAAACATATCAATGAATCTTGCAGTTTTCCTTCGATTCGATTTATTTTCAACATGTCCTCAGTAGATGTCAAACTCGATGCCAGAGGAGTCTTCAAATGTGAAATATCTTAGCGTTTTGGAGACTAAAATTTGACTTCGTCTTCAGTAACTTAGATAGATTCACTGAAAAGTTCGCACTTTCTACACGTGTTTTGAAGTTCCCCATTACAATTTTTATAGTTTTCATATTGATGAAGGTTAAAAAATCAAAAAAAAAAAATAGTCGATAGAAAACAAATACCGATAAGTACCACGCAGGTACTTATCGGTCAAAGAAAATTGAAGAAATTAATGCAATGCTTGGCTTTCCATGGTTTTTCCACAGTCATTGATTGACTTCTGTAACATATAGGTACAATATTTTTCCTCATATTATACTCATTAATACAGTTAATTGTATTTTTTGTACTATCAAGGGTTTCACAAAAACCGCGACACGTGTTTCGCTATACATTAGTTTTCTTAAGCGTTAATGATATGTTAATAAGTATTAATTATTAACGTTTGAGAAAGCTATTGTATAACGAATCCCGTGTCGGCGTTTTTGTTAAACCCTTTATAGTGAAAATCATACGATAAACTGTATTAAGGAGTTTCAATATGGATTTTCATCAAGTATCGAACAGTTCTTTTCAATCTCTCATATTAGTATGTTGCAAGTTTGTCACCATCCATATCTTTTTCCAACACGGGTAGCAAAGTATGATCCATTTCAAAGGAGCTGTTTGAAATACACTTCTCTCCAGATATAAGAATATACGCCGATTCTTTGTGCTTACGTCTATTGAATTGGGGTTCGGAGACATTTATGTTTTTGGAGAAAACCGATGCCTAGGTTTTTGTGGCATTGAATTGAATCTGGTTACTCTCACCCCAACCCGAAATCACTTTTAGATCATCATTAAGATATGCAAACTCCTGCTGCCGGTGACGATGTGCATCCACAGCCGATGTGCTGGAATCCAAATGGAATGACGAGACAAGTGTGCTGTCGTCAGCAAAGCAATATATTGGATTCGTTGACAAACAATGAAAAGAGGGTTGAAGACAATATAGATCCTTGAGGAATACAAGTGTTGATGGTGAAAGGATTTGAGAGATATCCATCGTTGGCCACTTGCAGGGAACGTTCTGTCAGGAAGCTGGATCTGACAAGCCATAGCATCAAAGTTTGATCGGCAAACCCCCATGCCACATTAAAGGACTTGGAAATATCAAGCGCAACAGCTACTCTCAATGTTTCTCGATTGCGTTATTCCAAATATGAGTAACATACGATAGAAGGTCGCCTATTCTTTCCAAAAATCATATTGATGATCGCTTAAGATGTTAAAGCCTTCCAAATAAGGCCGCTCCCCACATCCCCCCATGGGGGGATGGGGGGAGCCTTCCCCCCTACTTTTTCGACTTGCAAGAAAGTTGAGAAAAGTTGGGAAATTTTGGGCCATGAAGATAGAAAAAAATAATAGTGAAGAAATGAATGAAAATTAAAAAATTAAAAATGAGAGAAAAGAAAGGGAGAGATAATAAGAAAAGGGAAAGAACCAGGAGAAGGTGGGGATTTCCCAACATGCATCCCATACTTTGAAATTCTGATTTGTTTGAAAACTTCAGAAAATTTCTCCCAAGTAAGAGAACAGTCCACAAATTTGAAAGTGACAATTTTACAAAATTCCCAACTTTTCGCTGTTTTTTCGACTTGGAAAAGTTTGGGGAATAGAAAAAATAATTGTAGAAATAATAAGCACAATACTATTTGATTGTTATTTCCTTTCACTTGTATTGAATATTCCTATACATGGTGGATATGGTGGAAGACCTGAATTCCCTCCCCCCCCCTGGTTTTTCTTTTCGCTACGGCCCCCCTTCCAATTATTTAAGGATATGGTGGTTCATGGCTTTTTCCAAGATTTTTGATATCACTAATAGTAAAGCGTCTGGTCTATAGTTATTTGGAAGATTTTTCTTGCCTTTTTTGGTAATAGGTTGAACGCGAGCAATAATCCAACAAGAAGGAAAAACTCCTTTCTTGTAAGACAGTTTGAAAAGTCTGCAAAATACTGGTGCGAGTTCATTTTGCGCACTTTTTAAGTTCGATGACGGGCACTTCATCAGGCCAGACGCCTTGTTGATATTGAGCTGTTTCAAAATTCGCCTGACCAGACACTGCCGAAAAGTAATTTCCGGCATTGTGGATTCAAGTGTAGGAATAGTTAGGTGGTGCCTTTCCCAGAAAAACGACTGTGTAGTGGGACGCCAATTTTTCAGCTAGTAAATTCGCTTTTTCTGTGGCTATTGCAACTGAACCATCCATTGGCAATCTATCTCGTCTTGTTCCACACAAGCAAGATATCTAATGAATGCATCTCTTTGTTGTTTCTTCTGTGTTGGGTTTTGTATGTGTGAGTGTAGAGATCAGTGTATTTGTTGTTTTGTGAGACGTTCTATACATAATATCTAACTCCAATTCGTCTCATCTTTTCAGAGAGTACTGGAATATAAAGTAACGTGTGTCATCGGCATCGACTGCATTGGTCATTAGCCTCGTGTCCTGGGTAGCAATGTTAATAACTCTCCGAGCCACCTAGGAAGCATTATGGCTATTCGCAGTCCATCAGCCATGTAACGTTGCAGAATCATCCCAGCTTCAACTAGATAAATTATCTCGAGAAAGAAAAATATCTGGTCGAGGTTGGGATAGAACTCACGACCTTCCAATCGTGTCAGTAGTTGTTGAGTCAGTAATTGTTGCATTGGTGGTTGTTGAATTGGTTGTTGTTGAATTGGTGATTGTTGAATTGGTGATGTTGTTCGTCGGGTCTTTTAGTTTTTAGTCGACTGTTCATTGCATTTATTCTTGAAACTACGAACGAATCTGTGTAATCGTCCTCTTCTAGAACAGATTTTATCAATGATACTCCTTTTTCAGAATTTTCAATTGTATTACAAATCGTCTCTGCTCTAGTATAGATAGTTTATTACACCTTCTTCAACACTCGCATGATGATTTGGTGTTCAGCTGAGGTATTTATTGGTATGCGTTTTCTTTCGATGAATATTCGTATCAAATTGATCTGACTACATTTTCAATATTACATCATGGAAAGGAAGTTGACCATCTTGACTCATTTCCTTTATAAAACTTGTGTTCAAATGATTTCGAATAGTTCCTAACCTTGGCAAAATAACAACTCTTCTTTCGTTATGTTCAAAAATACATACACTTTTTTGCACATCAAATTATGCAATCGGTCTGGTGAACGATGCAATTGAAAACCGAGACTGATGTGGTGCAAATAACACATTTCTATATAAACCATTAAAGCTGTCTGCATTCGAGCGTTCAAGGCTCATTTCAAGTTGATTGTAATCCCCTCTTAATGTCTAGGAGTCAACCCGAATGCAGCTCAAGGTATACCAAGGGACCAAAATGGCTTCGTAAAGTGATATTACGACTTATCAACTGATCTTTCTGGTATAAAAATACAAAAACATTGTTTTCCTTGTTATTTTAATATATTATGCATGATTTAGTGTAAACTTTTTTGATTATTATACCCACTTGATTTATTTCTAGTCTCCTGCGATCCAATAATATACTATTGCAATTATTACAAGAAAAACAAACCAAGGCTGTGTTACCTCATGGGTAGTACTAGAGTGCCACCAAGATTTAGCCAAAGCCTCGGTAGATAATAACATTATCCTGAGGTGGGTTAAAGGCCACGACAAGAGTAAAGGTAATTGCTTTGCCGACTCTTTAGCCAAGGAAACGGCTGGACTAAGAATTTTTGGGCCCAGTGGCACCTACGGCCTGTTAACTTCGGCAATTGCGAAAGTAGCCAAACCTTGGGCCATCCCTGAAGAGAGATAGGATGAAATCAAAGGATGCAATATTGCCAGGATCACCCTGGGAAGCTAGCGCTGAAGAAATATCTTGCGATGACCAGGAAAAATCTACGCTTAACAGTAGGTAGGATTTCTGATTCGCCACTGTCAACTAAGGAAACACCCCCAAATATGGGGCTAGTGGACACACCTCTATGCAGGACGTGTGAACAGAAAGATGAAACTGTCAGGTATGTCCTATGTGAGTGTCCGGAGTTATCGTCAATAAGAGAGTGTGTGTTCGGCGTGTCTTGGCCTACACCTGGCGATATACTACTATTATACTACTATTTTCCACGCTGACATATTTGAGACACCCTGTACATGTTTTTTCTCAAACGATGTGACACCCTGTATGACAGACATGTTTTTTCTTTAATGTCTGTGGCCATGTTATTTCTTCAATCCGATTTTTCGTTCATTATTATTATATCATTTCTTCACGCGCTGACGTATTTGAAACACCCCGTACATGTTTTTTCTTAAACGAGACACCCTGTATGACAAACATGTTATTTTAGTAATTCCACCGCGTTCTTATCTATCAAATGCTCATTCCATCCTTCTATTTTCCACGCT
>WOGO01001982.1:0-16750 GCA_015342085.1 Leptinotarsa defecta | reverse complement strand
GCTATCTCGCTTGCTCACACCGCGCTAGAAAATTCTTGATTTCTCTACTTCTACTATTTTGAACTTTATATAAAGGCGGCAAGCGATGTTACTTGACTTAGCATTTTTGGGCACTAGATTCAAATAGCGCGCGCGCGAGATTCAAATTAGTTTTCGAACATATTTTTTTTTGTTTTATTCTGGAATAGAATTAAATATTCTTCGAATGCACGAGAGTATTATTTTTGCTGTCGGCGGGCCGCGGTCTGTGCATCCATGCTCTAAAGGAATACAACAATTGTTGTGGACCGGCATGTAGCAGTTTTTTATGCTCATCATTGAACAATAATTTTGTGGAGTGGTGTTTGTGTGAGAGTTAATTGGAAACCTTTTGGAAAAGGGGTATTTGGAATTGGCTATTGATTGATTGATAGATTGATTGATAGGATTGATAGAGAGGATATTACTTCCAAATTCAACCGACATTTTTGTTTTTAATTTCATAAATTCATTGGGAAAAGATACACGTTGCGCTAACTTAATGAGCTCATTAGGTGCGGCCTTGAGATTATTCAGAGTTATGGGTGATGTTTGATTTTCACGTGTTACATTGTTTACGAGTTTAAGAATATAAGCCATACACCTTTCGAGTCGATATTTGAAAATTTTTCAAAATCAATCATTTGAGTTTGGCCCGCAATATGAAATAAACTTACAATTCATTTCAATTCAGGAAGATCTTTGATGTCCTCCGGGCCTTTTCCAGGCAATTCATTTTCGCTTCGCATGAGCCAAGTAGGGCCATGCCACCAAAGCAAACATGAGACTAACCTTGCCGGGTTAACGCCTCACCTCTTGATAATAAATCTGAAGGATTATCGTCGTTGCATATGTGATGCCAAGAATCGGAGCTCGTTTTTGCTGTATTTCCGCTACGCGGTTCGCTACAAATACCTTCAGTTGGTTTGGTGGCGTTTCAAGCCAACCCAACACTATGGTAGAGTCCGTCCAGAAAATTTTCCTATCAAATTTTGTATCCAACGCATCGAAGAGCCTTTTCGCTAGCCTTGAGAGCATAAGCGCACCGTTTAACTCTAATCTAGGTATTGTAATAGTGTGTAGTGGTGCCACTTTCGCCTTTAAGCACGAAAAGTTAACGTGGATGCCGTCATTTTGATCAACTGATCTCATATATATGCTAGCACTATAAGCCCTCTGAGATGCTTTGCAAAAACCATGCATTATTACTCGTTTCGGATTTTTGCAAAGAATCTGCCTAGCAATTAAAGAAGAAAGTTTTGCTTTGAATTCGTTCCAGAACAACTCAAGATTCATAGGGAGGCGCTCATCTTAGTCGTAAACTTTTTAACCATAGTTTTTGCATGATGATTTTTGATGTTATCGTAACTGGGCTGAGGAAGCCAAGTGAATCGAAAATAGTAGAAATGCAAGAGAGAGTTGTTCGTTTTGTAGTATTTTTGTTATCTGGGATATTTATCTTGAATACTAACCTCTCTGTATGGGGTAGCCAAACTGAGCTCAAGGTTTTAGCGTTTTCATTGATTCCTATCAACTACATTCAAATTATGTTGCAGATCGCTATTCCAATACCTTCGGATCGTTAGAATAAAACTTCCGTAATTCAAAACAACCAGACTTTAGTACAGAAGACACATCTTTACACAAACGGGCTGCTTCTTCGATTTAATTTATTCCAAACAATAGATCGTCTACATAGAAGTTTTTTCTGATGATATTTGCTGATTCATTTTCAGTGGCTAATTGAAAAAGGCACCATATTGCTAAGAATAATGAAGCAGCTTCACCATATGTTACCGTGTTCAGTTCATACACCGAGGTAGGATTATCAGGACTTCTTCGCCAAAGGATTCTTTGAAGAGATCTTTGTTCCGGATGTATGAGAACTTGACGATACATCTTTGCAATATCTCCGCATACCACGTTAGCGTACTCGCGAAAACTCAAAACTAGAGAGGTTAACTCCCTCTGAATCGTGGGGCCTACCATTTGAAGGTCTGGGAGAAATCCAAGCTTGAGTCCGGTTTTGGTGGTGCCTTACCAATGATCATGTTCTGTTCGCCGATGAACTCTTCACATTTTTATCTGTATAGAAGTTTTCTACTATTTTTATATTTTCCTTGGAGATTTCAATTGAAAATAGTTTTAGAAACTTTTCACTACTATACGGGGTGTAACTGAATAAGTGTAAAACATTCAAGGAGGTGATTCCTCATCGAAAAAAAGATGGATCTTTCATATCATGAAACTTCATTGGAGCAACCCTTGTTAAGATGCAGCCCCTTAAAGGGGGTACATAAAATTTGTATAACTATTTTTTTCACAAGCACTGAAAAAGTTACAATATTGAAATTAACCTGACTTACTACCAAAAAGACACTTAGCCAGTAATTTATTTGGTTTATCCCGTGGTTGTAAGGGGTGGAAAACGCAACCCCTAAAATTTATTTCCAATGTAGCCATTTGTCTTATTATTTGTTTACCATTTAAAAATTTAATTCCGATAGCCTGTTTCATTGACAGCGTAATACCAATTTAATTGTCACTATCGCTAATAGCGACCTACTAAATAGATTAGTTTCATATTTTCGCATTTATGACAATGTATCTCTGTAGTTGTTCCCAAAACAATTTTTTGCTGCGAACTGGTATGAAAGATCCTATCTTTTTTTCGATAATCACCTAATGTTTTACACTTATTTAGTTACACCCTGTAGAGTTCATAGAAATGAAAATCTTATTAGCAGCACATGTATTTATTCTGAGTTGGCTACTCTTTATCCTCGCGTTTGTGTCACTTGTCATACGAAGTTGATGGTCAAATGATCCACTTCCGAGTTTTATTTGTTGTTGTTCCATTGTATTCATTTTCTAATTAGTATTCTTGATACTCAGTGGAGGTAACTGACATTAGTTACATACAGAATAGCCAACTCAGAAAAAGTGCTTCAAATGAACTCTAGCAACATTGAGAGAACTCTGCCATCGACCTTTAACCTAAACTCCTTGTTCCAATGGAGGTATTCTCCTGTAAAACCTGTTTTACAATAGTAAATTCAACACCGAGTTGTGCAATATACATTACAACTTCTCTAGGTTCATAATTCCAAAATTTTGGGAATGTAAAAAACTACCTATTTTTCATAGGGTTATATGGAACGATCTGTGTCGGACATCTAAGGAAAAACTTAAAATTTTGAAATAATTTTAGCTCACATCATTTACATTTTAGGTAAACAACCAAATGACAATCAATGGAAGAAGACTGGTCAACATAACCCCACAAAAATTAGATATTTCTATATGTGAAAATCATGAATCTAGAACAGTTGATTGTACTATTGAGTAGGAATAAAAATCGCCCTTTTTCAGAATCTGAAGTTTCAAATAAAAAATTACAGACTGTTGGCATCTTTGGGAGAATTGCCCCATTCTGGTTATTTATAACAATGTCTTACTCTCCATTTTGTTCCAAAAGAATGTTCTCTATGACTACTGTGGGAGTCTTCCTATATTTGAAGGAATACTCTATTTTTTCTTCTGCGTTTTTTTTGCCTTCTTCAAATCCCACAGCCTGAAATTTTTTTGGAGGCACATTTAACTTCATTCCACTACAAAAGAAAACTGTCAAGTCAAGGAGATATGTTCTAAACACATATTTACTTCACCCAAGCCTTTCCGAATACCGAGTGAAATGCTTCCCTCAAAGCACCTACTTCCTCTTCATTTTCTGAAATAACTGTGACTTCCGTATCTCCACTAGAGTCTAAAAGTGTTATTAAATAGAATATGTGAAAAAAATTAATTTTAAAGTAACATTACATGACTTGTGGTTCTTGCCAAAAACTTCATATTGGCCAATCGGGAAAAACCTTTCCTCAAAGAGTCAAAGAGCATAGAATGGAAATAGAAAGATCAATTCCACATTTGCAAACCATCTTTTGACAAAAGGACATGTATTCAATCACAACTATGATTGTTACATTTGAAAGAGAAAAGTTTGAAACTAAATCTATTAGAATGTTCTGAAATAAATAGATATAAGAATTCAGGACATTTACTGAATGACCAATATAATTAAACAAATTCCCCATTATTGAATATTTTTTCAAATGTGGAAACTGGTAATTAACTGATACATACACTCTGGTAATTTCATTCAATACATGTTTATTTTAATAAGTTTGTAAAAAGATATTTAGAGCATTGGCCAATGTCAAACAATGCCCTGATGTGTATTACCTTGATTTATGCTCAGAGATTTTTCCATTTACACAGACTGGGTTTTGATAACTTGATAGGCAACAACAGTTCATACAAAAGAAACACTGTTCAATACTCACTGATGAATTCACTCATTTGTGGATCCAGGGTAGTGATAATTGAATCGACAGAGCTTTTGGCTTTCTCTGCCATCTTTGACAAAACTCCTCCGCTTGAAAAAGCTTCTTTTACAATACCCATGAATCCTCCAGGAGAATCTTTCTCAGTAGATTTTTGCTGGATTGTTGGTCCAAACTGAACACCTTTGCTTGGTGGTATTGCAGCACTCAAAAGACAAATATAAATAGTTGAAATATAATTATTTCATTCAACCTAATTGGTGAGATGAATGCATTTAGCAAAACATTACCTTACTCAAGGGGGCAAAACATGCCTGCCTAAAAATGTACTGAAATTTTCGAATATACGATCAAATATAAGAAGAGACACTTAAACTACATATGCAAACGAAAATTAGATTTTGCCATAAGTGATTGTATTGGACACAGCCACCAATTACTAATGATTCGAATCTGGTTGATGAAATGTTCATCAAATAATATTATTTTCTATTCCATGCCAGAGGTTCCAATTCTATATGATAATGATAAAACGTTTATTTAGAGATGGGTCAATTGAAATAAACTAGTTACCTGAATTGGGTTCGAGGAAACTCTTCCGCTACCCCAGCTGAAGGGATTGGACCCATAGTGGTCGGAACTGGTTGTGACTGTGTTGAAACAGCTTGAGACATATGTGAAACACTTGTCTCTACAGCTGGAGTTCCAGCAGACCATATCCTAAAATCAGGTAAGGTTGAAGGTGGAGCAACATTGGATAGCAAATTTCCGCTTGGAGATGGTATTGAGTATGCTGAGGAGACAGAGCTGAGGTTGCTCGATGATCCTTAAAATCGAATTTAATTTTTCAAGTTTTCTCCAGCTCATCCCTTATGAATAAAATGTACCTGTTATATCCGAATTCTCACGATTTTTCTTATCGATTATTTCGAAGGAAGAATCCCCATTAGAATCCTCCTGCAACATTTCAGATATATTCTACTGAAAATTGTTTATTATGAAATTCAACAATCCAACACAAACTCAACCATCTGACAATTAAACTGATGACATACGAAATGTGTTCGTGGCTTTACCGAAGATTAAAGTAACCTATCCTTTGCCTTTGCAGAGATTTGTTTTTACGTGATAGATGTCCCCATGAAAGTTGCACGTTTTTTTGTAAAACGATGTGGTGATTTCTGTTGATCATGTATTTATATCAGTTATAAATTCATTTATGCTCTCAAACAGGCTCAAGTTGAAGGTACTCTATTCTACTATAATTTAGGTATATAATGTTGCTCAAACAATGCTGTTGCCAAGATTACTTTGTTCACAATTTTCAATAAAAGATATTAAGTTCTAGGTATCTTGTAATTCCCACACGAACAAGATATGTATTGAGTAACCTCATGTTTCGTAAATCGACCAACAAATGTTTTTCAATTCAATTCTTGTAGTGTTGTTTGAAGAGAAGTTCAATCAACCGTGTAAATTTATAAAAATGCATTATATTTTCTACCAGAAAAAAGATGGCGCCACTATTTTGTGGTACAAAGAAGACAATTGTTCCATCTTAAACGCATTTTAAAACCTTCGTTAGGATCATGGCAACATCTTGATTTCATAGTTCGAACAAGAAACTCCGGCAAAAGATTGGTCATACCACAATAAACGTGGTCGCAATTTAGTTTATTTTTTCTGATATTCGTTTACATACATTTAAAAAGTACCTGTTCATAATGACTATAATTTAATTCGAAAGATATTGCTGGACGACCCATTGTAATAAATAAGTTTTGGAAAAAAAAACGGTAAATATTGAAATCTGTTTCCTTCAGTTTTGCATGACGCTAGCGCTATCTTGCGGCAATGGTCTTCTCAAATTTGAAATCGTGAATTTATTAAATTTGGCTAAAATTGTTATATATGAACCTCAATATAATATATGTGGATTATAAACGAAGTGAATACTATCTAAAGAAATAGCTTATCCCATACCACGGTCTCTCGAGGTGCCTTTCGGTAACAAAGTTGATATCATGAGAAGTTTTTTATCTTCGTATAAGAATAATTGAAAAAATAAAGTAATTGCAAATAACAATTATTCAGAATGTTCCAATTTTGACAGTTGAGTTGATAATCTCTTGAAAGCAGTTTGTCTCTGAAATTTACTTCTTTGCATGATCTACACATCTTCTTTTTAAATAGTTTATTTCAAAATTAATTGCTTTCTTCTTTCCTTTCGAAGATTCCCGCTTTTTCCTGTATAAAGATGGATAATTAGAAAGCCAAAACTTTTCTTTCCCAAAAATTAATCTCTCTTAGAAATTTACTGCTTTCAATTTCAGTAAATGAATTATTTGATAATTACTTGATGAAAATAATTGTGGTAGAAAAGTATATGCAATGAAAAGCGGCGAAAACTTTTATACAAAAAATAAATATACTTTTTTATTAACTTTTTTGAACCATGCACTCGTTATCCAATAAATATAAAATCTATGTACAAAGATGATATAACAAATTTCTAGACAATTCGTTGTTTGATACTGTTAAAACCACAGAATATATTTCGAAAGAAAGATTTCCATCTGCTACCATTAGTCCGTGTATTCTTTTCTTCAAATTCCAATTGGTTATCCTCTTCAGACTCTTTGTTCTCATTCCATGTACCGTTTTCTTCATGTTCTGACAGAGAAACTTCTTTCAATCCTACACTTTCACTCCATAAGTTTTCGTCATTTTTCATTGGAGAAACATCTTCCGATCCTTTTTCTTCAATTTTTAATGGAGAAACCTCTTCCAATCCTCCACTATCCTTCTTTAGAGAAGGCACATTATTTTCCTCAAGTTTAAATGGAGAAGTCTCTTCCAGTCCTACACTTTCACTCAATAAGTTTTCCTCAATGTTTATTGGAGAAACATCCTCCGATCCTTTATTCTCATTCCACGTATCTTTTTCTTCAATTTTTGACGGAGAAACCTCTTCCAATCCTCCATTTTGTTTCTTTAGAGAAGGCTCATTATTTTCCTCAATTTTTGACGGAGAAATCTCTTTCAGTCCTACACTTTCACTACATGAGTTTTTCTCAATTTTTATTGGAGAAACATCGTCTGAACCTTTATTTTCGTTACATGTATCTTTTTCTTCAATTTTTGACGGAGAAACCTCTTTCAATCCTCCACTTTCTTTCTTTAGAGAAGGCTCATTATTTTCCTCAAGTTTTGACGGAGAAATCTCTTTCAGTCCTACACTTTCACTCCATAAGTTTTCCTCAATTTTTATTGGAGAAACATCCTGCGATTCTTTATTCTCGTTCCGCGCATCTTTTTCTTCAATTTTTGACGGAGAAACCTCTTCCAATCCTCCATTTCCCTTCTTTAGAGAAGGTACATTATTTTCCTCAAGTTTTAATGGAGAAATTTCTTTCAGTCCTAAACTTTCACTACATGAGTCTTTCTCAATTTTTATTGGAGGAACATCGTTCGAACCTTTATTCTCGTTACACGTTTCTTTTTCTTCAGTTTTTGACGGAGAAACCTCTTCCAATCCTCCACTTTCTTTTTTTAGAGAAGGCTCATTATTTTCTTCAAGTTTTGACGGAGAAATCTCTTTCAGTCCTACACTTTCACCCCATAAGTTTTCCTCAATTTTTATTGGAGAAACATCCTCCGATTCTCTATTCTCGTTCCACGTATCTTTTTCTTCAATTTTTGACGGAGAAACCTCTTCCAATTCTCCACTTTCCTTCTTTAGAGAAGGTACATTATTTTCCTCAAGTTTTGACAGAGAAATTTCTTTCAGTCCTACACTTTCACTGCATAAGTTTTCGTCAATGTTTATTGGAGAAACATCTTCTGATCCTTCATTCTCGTTCAACGTATTTTTTTCTTCAATTTTTGGCGGAGAAACCTTTTCCAACCCTCCACTTTCCTTCTTTAGAGAAGGCACTTCACCAGCAGCCTTTTTTTTTGTTGATTGTGTCTGGGCGCGGATACTATTTGCTAGTTCATCAAGCCTTCTTATTATTATATCGAATTGACTATGAGAATATCCGAGAGGCGGGACAAAATATTGGTTGCTGAGTTGTTTTTTCAGCCTTTTTCCAATTTTGTTTCCTTCCGGTCTCATTCTCATCTGTCGAAGAGTCTGCTCCACTATTTCATTGTTGTGGCATTCCAAACTGTTTCCTTGATTGTTTTGACACCCATAAATCTCACTATTAAGTTTCCTGTTATTTTCTTGTGAATTTCGATCTCCACCTTTCCTTCTCCTCTGTCGAGGAGTCTGCTCCACCATTTCACTGTTGTGGCATTCCAAACTGTTTTGTTGATTGTTTTGACACCCATAAATCTCACTAATAAGTTCCTCGTTACTTTCATGTAAATCTTGATCTGCATCTTCCCTTTTCTCTATGACCACTACTTGACTAGGGTCTACTTGTATCGGTTGCGGTTTGTATTTGTAATACTCTTCATCGAAATCGCTTTTCCCGCTATCACTATCACTTGGAGCATCGACATTTCCAAATAACAAACCGTGATTTTTCAAAGCTTGCTTCTCACTATAAATTTCCTGAGACGTTTTGAGAGTTTTTTTTCTTCCAGTATTCTCGACTTCTTTAACAACTTCTTCAATGCGGTTTCCGAAGAAATAGTGTCTAGTTTCTACTATCTGCCTTTTTCGTTTGGATCGAATTACATTGCTAGCATTAGAATATCTGCTCGTTCTCTGGTATATATCGTTTGCATTGGCCTCATTCGTTTTAATTTCTTCAGCTGGAATAGCATCTTCATCCATTTGGTCTGTACGTATCGGTCATCAACCCACACTCTGAAAATAAAAAAGCCTTTAGTTGACGCAATTTTTACTGTGAAAACATCTAGTTTCCTAGAAGCCAGAAAACATCTTGATAACTGCCGAAAAACCCAAGTAATATATCTGATAACCATGACCTGATGGTGGTCAACTTGATTAACAAAACATGTATCAGAGATAGTATTTCACATTATTGGTGTTGAAATCTGTCATTAGAGCATATAAAAATGTTAAAAAACAGCATATGCATACGATGAGTAACAATTTTGTCGAAGACAAATCTCTGTTTCTTATAATACAAACAAGTCTGCCTGAAAAGATTTTTTAGAACTTTCAGGAATGATATGTAAAAAATACTCAAACAATTCCAGAACCATAGGTTATTTTGCAAAACACAAAACTGTATTATGAAAAAGGGTTTTTTTGGGCTAGTTTAGGTTAGGTCCAAAGTGAGTGTGTCTATTCGACCCTCCACCGCAACCCGCAAAGGTTTATTGTGGCTCACACCTATTCACACTCGACCAAATGAACCCAGCTTTTGACGATTAGTTTGTATAGTGAGTGGTCTTTCAGGTCAGATGATAAGAGTACGGCTCTGCCGAACTTTAAAAACCTGATTCGGTTCCCAGCGGGGCAGGCATAATGTATGTGCTCTGCTGTTTCATCATTTTCCAAACAGTCCGAGTCTCTGCATATGATGATTCAAACGACAGTGACCTGTAAGAAGGCCTGTTAGACATCGTAGTTCATCCCTACTGTAGTCCAAGAACTGTTTGGTATCAAACTTCGAAGAATGGAGTGAGCCAATCCTGAAAGATTCTGCCAGAAGTCCATACATCTTCTTGCCATCCAGGTGTTCAATTTTTGTTTGGCAAAGCTTAAAGCGATGCCAATGACAAGTTCTAGTCTCTGTCCTGGGTCTGCGACTGAAAATACCTGGACCAGAACCGGATGTCTTTTTGATCCATCTGTGAACCAACAACTATCTACTCTCAATATTTCCTTCTCCCGGAGGATCCAGTCCCCTCTACTCGGGAACAATAGTTTATGAAGCAGTTCGTAGTTGACAGCTAGGGCTAAGTTGAGGTCCTAAATAAATGTTTCAAAACAAGTCTTGTAGCAGTCCTGTTTTACAATGGCGGCTTCCATGCCTTCATTCCTGTCGGTTATTCCAAACAGTGCAAGGAACCCTACATGAACCTGGAATTAATTCTTTGCAAATTTAATTATAAAGACCAAGGTTGGCAAGCGTGCGGTGATTTGAAAATCTTGAGCATGTTGCTTGGACAACAATTTGGGTTTATCAAATTTCCTTGCTTTTTGTATCTGTGGGATAGTAGAGCGAGCAAATCCGGATCAAAAAGCGTTGTCCTCCGAGGGAGCTTGACGTTGGCGGAAAGAACATCCTGTATGAAACTTTGGTGCCTCCTTCTACCAAGGCTTCACATAAAGAACTTCTAAGACATGAAAATTGCTTCAAATGCTTAACATCAAAATTTCCAGGACTCTCAAACTCATAGTTGAAGGAAGGTGTTTTCGTTGGACCAGCTATTAGAAGGCTTATGGCTGATCCACAATTCATTATAACCAATGACAGATCCTCAAAGGGTGGATTGCCTTCAAAGAGGTCATAGAGAAAGTTTTAGACAATAAAAACGACCCTAACTACAAACAAATCGTCAAAAGGATGTTGAAACCATTTCAAGCTTTAGGTTGAATTGAGAAGTACCTACATTTTCTTCATTCCCACCTCGACTACTTTCCAGAAAATTTAGGATTTATGAATGAAGAGCAAGGAAAAAATATACCACTGAAGTTGGAGCGTCTTTATGATGGCAGAATACTGTTGGACGCTTCAGAGAGACATTCCAGACTTCCAGATACTTCCTACAAACGAAAATGTACCAAAAGGAGTCTCACTGGATGAAAATGTGTTAGTGCTTAGTTTAGGTTAGGTTCAAGGTGATTGGTTGTATTTGATCCTCCACCGCAACCCGCAAGGGTTCATTGTGGCTCACACCTATTCACACTCGACCAAATAAACCCAGCTTCTTAACGAATCCGATAAGTTTGTATGGTGAGTCTTTCAGGTCAGATGGTTAGAGTACGGCTCTTCCGAACTCTAGTCTTTTATCTTCTATTTTAAGATGATAACTTTCAACATAGATCCCTACATTGTCAGGAAACGTGACGTTCTATGACAAAATTAAAGTAATTTTCGGATTCAGCACACCCAAAACATAAGAATAAAAAAAAACAAAACAGCTCTCAATATTTTTTTTAGGCTTGTGTAATGAGATAATATCTGATCACGGTGACATAGCCATGCACTTCAATATACTCTTCAAATTGGCACCACTTGATATATGAAATAATACCTGGGAATATTATTGAAATAGATCCTATATTAGAAAAGTCTATTCAGTTTGAAACACTTTCACAAATGAAAAACAAGAGATCTGCTGGGTGTTTTTACCGAAAAAACTTTTATTTGCGAATATCAAATCTGTAACATATTTTGTTATTGTTCTGAATCTCATCGGTGATTTTCTAATATGCTCACATTGGAATAAAAATCCTCATCCCCGCTACAAAGTCAGTTTTCTTAAGAATATTTGACAATCCATTCATGGATGTTAGCGTTTGTGAAGGGAAGGAATATACACCTTCGGACAAAAAAATTGCATAATTTATTGAAGGATTTTTGTCATTTTAACTTCTTTTCCTAAAGTGTTTTATGTGAATTTCCATTCAGTATAGATAAAAAATGCTTGGACATAATCGCTATAGCTGAATAAGTGAAATAATGATACAAATTACAAAGCTATAGCTACCTATGCCTACGTGGTCATGTTAGATGTAGCCTGGGAATTCTAGGTCTTCTAACTGGAACCACAATTGTGCGGTTGGCTCCTGTCGTTGACTCCGTGCGTATGTGTTTTTTCCTGCTTTCGGCAAACAAGTGTTGCCCATCTTTACACTTGGCTGCACCGCGCTGATGAGGCCAATAGCCAAAAACACGTGTCCGCGGTTTGCCCCATTTTTTGGAGTGTTGTGTCCACGAATTGTTTCATTTTGAAGCTTTATAACTTCTATCCAATATATGCTAGCGCTTTCGATAGCTGACTGTGCTATCATGTTCTTAGCTCTACTCAAACTGAACGTTTTATCTTCTTATTTGTTCTTTTATACGGTTAGAACGCCTTAGGGCAGGTACTACAAGTAAATTAACCTGTATTTGGGTTACATCAGGTAATATCCTTTGTGTTGGGCTTTCTCTAGGTTCATTGTTTCTAGGAATGTGTATTGTATTGTCTAGTATATTGAATATTAGGTCTTGTTATGGTTTGATTTGTGTTTGTTTCTCGATGAGTGAATTATGACTTTTAAATTTATGGATGTTTGAATTCTCCCAAATGTCCATACGGTTTCCTTTATTGACTTGTTTTATGAGTTTTACGTTCCCTGGTGGGGGAAAGTTATGATTATTTTGTATGGCGTGTGTTGCGAGGTTTGATTTATATGTTATTGGGTTCATGTATGCTTTTTTGTGCTCATCGTACCTTTGGATCAGTTTTTTCTTGGTTTGGCCGATACAGAATTTTTGCAGTTCGAGCATTGTATGCTGTACACTCCGTTTAGGTTTTTTCTTCCTCTTTTTCATAGCTGTTTATTTTTTGTGTTATTTTCGTGTTTGGCGTGTAAGTGATGTTGATGTACAGGGGTTAGTTTTTTGGTTTGGTGACCAACGTATGTGAATGCGGTCCATCGTTGTGTTGTTTTTTCTGTTGGAGTAGTTTGATCCTTGTTCTGTATTTTTTGTTTGATTCTATTTTCTAATTTATCTATTGTCTTTTGGGTGTATTCGTTCTCGTTTGCTATTAGGAATATGATTTTCTTGTTTGTATAGGTTTCCTGTATATTGCCATTTGAAATTGTGTTTTGTTGATGTAACCCAAATACAGGCAAATTTACTTGCAATACCTGCACTAAGGTGTTCTGACCGCATAAAAGAATAAACAAGGAGATAAAACGTTCAGTTTGAGTAGAGCCAAGAAGATGACAGCACAACCGGCTATCGAAAGCGCTCGCATATAATAAATAGAAGTTATAAAGCTTCAAATCCTTTTTGTAAACGTATGTTAATATTAAAATTCCGAAAATCAGGGAAAATTAGACTATAGGACTTATGTGTGGGCGTTAAAAATTATTTTTAAATCGACTCTTTGTTGACTATGACACAGAACAAAATTTTATTTTAACACTGTATGGTTTGGTATACTCAACACTGAAATTTGATTCAATAAAAATCAATTTAAAATTGATATAATTGAATGTAAAAAATGAAAATTCGAGCTGAGATGTAATCAACACAAGTACTTAGGCACGTGGAAATTTAGAAAGCTCAGGGTATAACGGATGCCCCAGTGGCCAAGGATGATCTTTATTCGTTTCAGTATGATCGTTAACGAGCTTTTATTTTTTGTTCGAGTTACATCCGGAAACACGATCATAAAGACGGGTAGCCTTCTGTTATGTTTTTATAGCTTTATTTGTGACCACACAATCAATCACGGTACTTTCTCCAATCAGAGACTCTACAAGTTCACAGACTCGTGCTTTGAAAGACACCTAAGTAATTATCGTGTCATACCAGTTGAGAGCAATCGTCTTTTGAAGTCATTGAATGCCTTATTCAAATATACAGGATGTATCAACGATACAAAAACTAGCGTTTTTGTGAAACTGTGTTTCTTGAATACGTCATGGATTTTCATCAAGCATCAACCGATTCCATCACGAGTCTAGATGAAAGAAATGTCTTATATTGAACGTATAGTCAGTGGGCATACTTGAAGACTGGCTATAAATCAAATCATCTAAGAGAACAGTCTCAGGCCAGTCTCAATACCCTACACAGTAGGTTAATGGACTGACACCTATCAGAAAACAACTACTCCCCTGGCTAATACCACGAAGGGCGTTGGATTATATCCAACAGGTGTCAGTGCAGGATTCTTTACAGAAGTTATTCCTGCATATGCTGTTGGCGATAGCAACTGCCGCCCTTCGTGGTATTAGCCAGGGGAGTAGTTGTTTTCTGATAGATGTCAGTCCATTAACCTTCTGTGTAGGATATTGAGACTGGCCTGAACGAATTGTTTTTTTAGATGATTTGTCTTATATTGAAGCTACGTTTCAAAAAAACTATTGATATACGGGGTGTTTAAAAATGTGTAGTTCACCAAAGTTTTTTTTTAAGTGGAACACACTCAAAAATATAGGGTTATTTTGGTTCATACCGGGTGGTTCAGAAGTTATGAAAGGATTTATTTCACAAAATGAGGAGTTCATTAAACGCTCAATATCTCCTCTCTTTCGAACAGAGTGAGAAACTTCTGTAACCTAATATCGTTTCCATTCTCTATTCATAATTCTGCCAAGCGTAGCGTGTTCTCCATGCGGAGATAATCAAAACTCGGGTTCGCTTTTTTTCTCAGTTCAATGGAAACCTGAAAACAAGGTCATACCAGAATAGTCTTCAGTATGAGCTTTCAGAAAATGTAGGGTTTGACTTCTTGATCCCTAATGGACACAGTGAGGTGTTCAAAAAATAAAGTGAATGTTTCAATTTCGCCGGCCGTTTGCGAGGAGGAATACAAAGAAGACGTCCTGTATTATAGAAAGACAATTTATGGCTTTTGCATATTTTTTAGCCAAAAAAAACACCGTAACCTTGCCTCAGCCACTGTATTCACCAGATTTACCCCCCTGCGACTTTTTTGTGTTCCCAAGATTGGATAGACCCATGAAAGGACGGCGTTTTGCAACGATTGAGGATATAAAAACAGAATCGCTGAGAGCTCGAAGACATACCAGAAACTGCTTCAAGGATCGGGAAAAACGGTGCCACAAAAATATTATATCTGAACAAAATGAAAATTGATGGAGATTTTTTTTCGAGAAAAATGAAAATTTAACAGAGTAGTATATCTAAGTCTCGTAGGAACTATGAAAAAGTCAATAATCAATGAAATTATGATTTTTCCAATCAATGCTGAAAAAACAAGTAACAAAATGAACCCAAACAATTAAAAAAACAAATAAACAAAAGATGTTCAAACAATCTTCCATTCAAGAGATATGATTTGAGAGACATTATTTTTATGCGTATAATGTTCCTTAATGTTTTGTGGGTTTTTAACCAAACAATCTGCCAAATAAATAAATAAAGATCAATTGAGAATCTATTCAACTATAGTAATATAGAACAGGAGCTTTTTATGTTCAAATATGGTTGAAACTTTATTCTTTTCGCAGAGTTGGTACTACGACTTCCATTTTCAAAAAGGTAGGCAAATTTGAAATTGAAAAAAATGTTTTGAATTTCTGTTTATTTGTCACTTAAACATAGATCTACAAAAATATTATTGGAGGTGAAGAATGGTGAAGGCAGAGAATGTTGCAGTGTCTTCGATCTCAGACTCAGAAGCGATAACCAGTGAATATGAAAGCAGCCTAGTAAAGTAATAGTTAGGCTAAAAGTACTGGCATGAATAGGAATATTATCAGTTACAATTTTTGTAATAATCAACGTTAAGTTTCATCTTTTGATGCTTATAATTATGTTTTTGAGGGTTGTCGTTTGTTGGAAAACCTTTTCAATGAGTAGTTGGAAAGAATCTCAACACCATATCTACAAAAATAGAATAAAAAATATACTTTTGAAATTCCTCACTGTTTTCGAGAATCGAAAAAGGAAGAAACGTTTATGTTTCCTAGAAATTTATAGACAGGATCATATATCTTAGCCCTATCATCTACTCATTGAAAATTATGTTAACAATTAAGTATCAACTTACTCTTTAAACAATGTTCAAAACATTAATTTCAGAACACCCCGTACAATAAGTGACCCTGCATGAATTTCATCAAATGCTACTGGGTTTGTAGGTCAAACCAAACATAGAAAACAAAACTGATTACTGAATTGAAGTTTCTTTGGGTTTCTGGGAATTTGAATAATACAAGAATCGAATCATTATCTACAGGTAATTGATATAACGGTTCTAGAAAAAAACGAGACATTGCTACAACAATAATTTCGTAGAAGCTGAAGATATGTTCAATGTTATTCTACTTCATTATTTGCATAAATAAACAAATGGTACGATATCGCGCCATATGTTTCATGACGAATATGATGAAGACATTTGGTGGAAATCATTTTGAACGTTTGTTATATTAAAGTTTTCCATAAAACATTAATGCGTTCTGGGGTTCCAAAAATAAGTGATACGCATTTTGGCTAATGAATACAACACAATTACTGTAGCCGTACTAATGTGTGGGAACACTCTAGAACGGCAATCCTCTTCTCGATGCGCGATCGCACAAGCGTTATCAGATGACTATACGAGTATAGTCGAAGTAATCTGTATTGTGAATAGTTAAAGCTATCGGCATCTCAAAGGCCACTCTATAAATGGACTACCACGGCCTATCCATCGGTTTGGAAAATGTTCGTTAAGCCATTGCCTCACAGCTCTGGCATAATGAACTGAACACCCATCTAACTGGACAA
>WOGO01001981.1:0-16751 GCA_015342085.1 Leptinotarsa defecta | reverse complement strand
GCGTAATTGAGAATCTATGAGTGGATAGTACGCCATTTTTGCAGTGCTGAACCCCAATTCTTTATAAATCACTCTAACCGCATAACAACCAGAGGAAACGTTTCTATTGAGTTGTTTAACATGATCCACACATTTTAAATTCTGGTCTATCAACACTTCTAGAAATTTAGTGAATTGAAATAAATTCAAAACAAATACCGCTCCTACAAGGCTATTGTAACACTTCTCTCAAAGCACTTGAGTATTGTAGTTTATAGTTAATATCAGGATGGCGCAAACTTGATTGTTGTGGATCTCATGTCGAGAATATTATTGCAATATTGTTCAGTTCAGTGATGGTGAGGCAATTGCAGCAATATTCCGTAATTTTTACAAGGCGTTGATCACAAAATACTGCTGTAGAAGCAGCATTACTATCGTGTTTTACAGGGGTATGTTGTAGATCCAGTTCTCTTTTTACAGTATAATACTAATGTGAGCTTTGAACTGGAAAAGATAAATTCAGTTTGAGGTCAGTACCAGATCGTTATTTGACTAATAACTCATATTTTCATTTAGCTGATTGATTCCCGATTAAACATCGTGAGAGCTGACATGAAAGTTCAAGTGTTTGTAACAAAAATGTGTTTTGGTCACTTGTACTGGATATAAAAAAATTTAATTTAAATGCAAGTAACGATCGAACGGTAAAACGAAAATATTTTTCCTTACATTTTGATTGAGAATAGGGTAAACTATGCCATCTACTGGGGGATTGAAAAAATGCAATATTTCTGAAAATATGAAGAATAGTTATTTTTCTATAAAAAGTATTATGTAGGTACTTATGTGATTATATCGTTACTGAAATGCCGAGGTTATTTTTTTTTAGAGAAGCGATTCTTATTTCTATTTGTTGAACTCAAAAGTGACAACTCAAGAAAATTTTCAAATTCCTGTTGTTAAAATTGTTAAAAGGCAGAAATAGCAACACAAAACTTGTTACCGAAGAAATCGAGAGAGACGTCTACGATAAAAAATGGCACAAATTAGAAGTGAACTGGATACTAGAAAACTATGTAACAATATTAAAAAACTATGCTGCTTCGTTAAGAACATTGGTAATCCAAGGAGTTCCTTTTATATGATTCGAAAATTAATTGCAAAGAAGACTTTATTATGGTATCTGCAAAGTTTCTTTTCTATTTCATCAGAAATAACCTGTTACCTGCAAGGATTATTTTCAATTTTATGAACTAGCTGGCTCGGTAAACTTCGAACTGTCTCACACTGTGTTAAATTCTGAGTTGAGGGCCATTTTAAAACGGTCAGTATTGCCAGGGCATTTTCATGTTTAGCGATAGATTTCGTGTCAAATAAAAAGTAGATTCATGCAGAAAACAGTAGAAAAGTATTTTTTAGATTCCCTGCTATTTCCACTATTTATAATCATTCAATAATTATTATAGAAAGTGAACTTAATCACCAGTTCATTTCAACTATCAAAGAGTACCTCAAGTGCCAAAACAGGAGGTCTACTGCAAAAAAAGTAGACGATGTGATCAACTTATTACTCATCTTTGAATAAAATATTCTTGTTTTTATATATATTTATATTCACAATATATTTTGATGAATAAATTATTATGGTACGCGTACAATCACAAATTGACTTTGCGCGCACCATGGCAAATGTAGTAACCTAACAAACCAAACGTCAATTTGTTCAATCCTCAATATTATTCCTCAATTTGTCGACTGTTTTGATAGTTATTCTCTTATTATTTTCTAGCTTATCGAAAATATGCAATTCCCGGAGGATGGGGGTTGGGTTTTTTTTATTGGAGATGCTTAATCTGGTCCAGTTCATTCTCTGTGATGCTCGACCTGCTTGGTCTATTTTCTGATGTTGTATCAGAAATGTAGAATTCCTATATTCACGAGGGGGAGTAGCTGTTATTTTTATCGGAAATTATTTGTCGAAAACTTAATCACTTACAGAACCGACTTGCGGTGAAATATATTCACCCACCACATTATGGTAACCAACCTACTTAAATATTATTATGAGTTGGATGAATTATGAGGCTTCTAAAAATGATGAAAATTGTATAAGTGTGAAAGAAGTCTCTCATACAGTTTTGGGTTTCACAGTTTTATACTTTTCAGTATAGTTAATATTAAGGGCACAGGTAAAAAGACGGCTGCAGAGGCTACAACTACATATTTGAAATAATTGTTTTTGTTAACTTGCATCATTACTTTAATTCTTATATTTTTTTATATGACTATAATCACTTTAATGGCATAACAATTATTCATGCGCGCACAATCACAAATTGACTTTGCGCGCACCATGACAACCTAACAAGCCAAACGTGAATTGTTTTATCATTGACCTTTTTCCTTAATTTTTCAATTGTTTCAATAGTTATTCTGCCATTATTTTCCATTTTCCCACCTATTCTCCTCTGGGAGATCCAACTTCAATTTTCATGTCTTTATTTTCATGACAATTTGTTATGTCATAGAAAATAAAGTCATGAATTGTCTATGACTTTATTTTCTATGACATAACAATTATGCATGCGCGCACATAATCACAAATTGTCTCGCTTTTATCGGAAATGATTTGTTGAAAACAAAGTTTGTTTTAGACCGGTGCCGGTGACGATCGAAGTTTTGGACGAAATCATCGATCATCATCGACAGACCCAACGGCAAGCCGGCAAGATTTTTTACCGACCTGCCGTGAATTGAATCCACTTAACACTCTAATATTGTCATGAGATGAGTTATGAGTTTTCCAAAAATTAAGAAAATAATGAAAGTTTGAAAGAAGTATCTGGCACAACAAGGTAACGTTTTTTGGTTCAAGATTGATAATTTATAATTTTTATAAGAAGGTATAAATATTTAGATACATCATATTTTTATCGAGGGCGTAGGTAAGGTGACAGGATGAGGGCTACTGAGGTTTCACAGCCACATATTTGCATCATTACTTCAATTTCCATATATTTATTTTATATGACTCTGATGGCATAACAATTATTCATGTGCGCACAACCACGAATTGTCTCGACCTTGACGTAATCTAACCAACGGAACGTCAATTGGTTCAATCTTCTTTCTTAATTTTTCAGTTGTTTTGACAGTTATTCTTTTATTATTTAATATGTATGTCAATGTGTTTATTCTTTAATATAGTTTTTTATTTTTCTCTTGTTCCAATAGTTATTCTGCTACTATTTTTCATTTTACAGAAAAGGCGTATTACCATGCTCGGCGGGTGGGAGTTGAAGTTTTTTTTCTTGGAATTGATCAATGTCGTTCAATTTCTTCTTAGGGAGGCCTGAACTGCAAGGTTAATTTTCTGTTTGACCAGAAATTTGCAATTTTCGTATGTCTATTAACAAGGGAGTGTAGTTGCCGCTGTATAATTTTTATGAGAAGATAGAAATATTTAGATACAGTAATACTTTTTCAGTATGGTTGATATCAAGGACGCAGGTGAAGGGAGGCTGCTAAGGCTACAGTCATAGATTTGAAAATTTTTGTTGTGTTTACTTAAATTATCACTTTAATTTCCATATACCTATTTATTCCGTATCTTTATTTTCTATGACTCTTTATTCCAAACGTATCTCTATGAATTCTGTGAAGAGACTGATATTTAGTAAAAAATATTGTTCTCACTTTGCTATAACGCACTAAAGTGAGAGACTGTGATCTGCTGTGTTTTTACAGTATATTTATAGAATATACCTACAGACAAGGGAGAGGAAGTATTAGACCAGATATCAAGATCGGACAAAAGTTATAAAATGCATAATTTTCAGTATTTTTTGATAAAAGACAATAAAATAACATTGGGACTGGCCGAAAATCCATAATGTATTCAAGTAACACTAAACACTTTACAAAACCGCAACACGTGTTTCGCTATAAAATAGCTTCATCAGAGACGTTCATAGTATAAACTGTGTTGCGATTTTGTGTTACTTGAATACAATAAATAGTACCTATAACGTCACCGTCGATAGAACACTATACACTTTTTACTTATACAAGAAGGTCTTGTGACAGCTCGTTTGATAGGTCTTCCAATTATTTTTCCAACACTGGCCCTATTTTGAAAGCATATTCACTCAGTTTTCCTGAGTAATAAGCAGTTTTATAATATTTTTGAAAGCCTGTGATGATAGTATCAAAACGCTAAAAAGTACAAAATTATCGAAAGAAAAATGAGAAACAATTTTGAAAGAAAAATCGAAAATATCGAAAGAAAAATGGGAAACAATTTTGACTTTTGACCTATACTGTTATCCATATAAATTTATGCTATTATTGGCTAATGACTTACAGTACAAATGATTTGGTTAGGTAGACAAAAAATCCACGCAATGAAAATCAAATTGAAAAATTCCTGATCAAATGCATGCCAATGAGATGAACATTACAATTCCTGGGAACATTATCACTTCCATTCGAATGTTTTTCACGAAATGTCAAGCATTTGGCAATTCATTAATCAAAACTTTGAAATACCTTCTTTAAATAAAATATGTGATATGTATTGGACGAAAGTCATTTTTTGTGAGAGAAAATTAGTTTTTTATCGATCTCCTTTGGGTATTTTCACCTTCCACAATATGAAAAATATGATAATAATAACGGAGAACTTTATATACAGCAAGAGGGGTTCGAACCTCTAGTGAAAAATTTTTAAAATTTTTATTTAGGATATATTATATTTTTTATTCATACCACAGGCGTGGAAAAGATTTTCTGAAATGTTTGCTTATGAATATGTAGGTATATAGCTCACTACATTTTCTAATAATTAAATAGCCCACCAACAATGATAAGTACTCATAATTTCTCCAGAATTATGTACAATTAAAACAGTAATATACTGTTTGTTCTTCTAATTACAAGTTTGTAGTTTTCACCAACAGACACAGTTTTTTTCTTAAGATGGTTGTAGTAATTTAACTTTTTCTCTCATTCTTGAATGGTGTGTCTACTTTTCATCAGTTTATAAGTTAATTATATAGTTTTATACTTATCTCTATTATTTTTTCATACTTGTTGAATTTCTCACCCTCATAAGGACCTCTTTCGCGTATCTGAGAGTTTTTCATGTTCACTCCTAGACGGGACCTAAAAAATAGTGTACCGAATAATCGTCGAACCGATGAAGGCTAATGAAGTCCAATCTCCACGATTGGACATAAACTCCAATCGTTACCCTCTGGGTCATATTAATTATTGTTCTTGTGCTTATTTTTGACATAAGCCGGCCACTCGGAGGACGCACCGGCATTACCAACCGATAACCACTCCCCATACCGTGGATTGAGTGTTCATTGGGTCCGATAATCGTCTGTTGTGAATAGATGCAATGGACCAAGAATGATGGCCTTCAGCATCTGCCCGGCCAAGATTTCTGCCTCACCATGGACTTCAACAACAAGAACAATCATTTGATAGAGTCTACCCAACTCAATACTAAGATCTCGATATTCATCCGTTTTCTTTTTCTTTGCGCCTCACGTGAAGTTCAAAACTTCACGACGAATATAATAATAATTACAGTAGAACAGCAACAGTAGAATATGAATAACAGTTACAAAACATAGAGAAACAAATGATATTATAAAAAAAATAATGAAAATCACAATCGTTTCTGAACACTAAGAAATCAGTTGTTATAGTTTTCTTGAATTGGTATAAAAAATAAGGATATAATAAATAAATAAAAATACATCTCCCTAATATATAAATCAAATAAAAATGATTATGATGAAAGATCGAGTGAAAGTAAAATGCTCAAAGACAGTTTCAAAAGTTTTATTGAAAATAATACGTTAACTACATTAATTAAACATTAGCATCTCAGATTTCTACCCTGATTTGCTGCAAAACTGTTAATTATTATCAAAGGAAATTGAAGAACCCTTTTATGTTCAATAGAAATATAAAAACATGAAATTTATATTTTTGGTTTCTGTCGCGTCATCATTTGGCGCCCCCAAGAAACTGTCGCCCGGGGCGCGTGCTCTCCCTCTGGATCCGGCCCTGCTCACAGTAATCAATAGATACCTAATGATTTTCTATTGAAAATAATAATTTCAGTCTTCCGCAGTTTGTTTTTTTTTATAAATTTGACATCCTATTTATTTTCAAAATTATTTTTATCGATACTCCTAATTGGAATCTCAAAAACTTCTAGAAAATATTGTTCTGAAGTCTAAATCCAGAGTGAGCGCCCTTGTTCAACGTTTACCGGAAAATTTCAAATTTCAAACATCACGAAATCAAATATAATACATTCGAAAAACATCTAGTTATTCCTTCTACCACAACTGGGCTGACTCATGTTTGCAAAAGCATAGTTTTCTTTAGTGCGAATCCGCCAATGAGCGTCAACTGAGCGCCAATGAGCGCCAACTGAGCGCCAATGACCGTGGACTGGAAAGGGTAAAATTCTATGCAAATGCAAATATAAACCGAATGGACTACCAGAGTGCGGTAGTACGTCTTTTCTAGTTTCTTTTGTGTTTATTGTGAATTGGGGCAGAAGTTTGTGTTGTGATTTTTATTTTAAATATGGCTGCATCAACTGAGCCTCTGTTCGACATGGCTTTACACAAAATGATATGTAGCAAAGGCGATTATTCATCAATGTACGATATTTCTCATGTAAATGGGCAATTTATTGCCACGTTTAAACATAATTCGCGCCCTCGTCGCGGGACAGAGATATACATAAGGAATATTCCCGTTGACCTACTTCTTCAAGATATACTAGAGTTTGCCATAAAAGCCGGGAATATTTACCAAATCAGAATTCTTATCGAATTCAGTGGCTATAACAGGGGATACTGTTTCGTCAGTTATTTCGACGTTAGATCTGCAAGAAAGGCTGTGGTACTACTTGACGGCGAAAAAATAAATGGATCTCCAGTTGGCGTCACATACTCACTCGACAACCATCGCTTAGAGCTGTTGAATGTACCAAAAGAAATTAATTCCGAAGAAGTTTTACAAGAGGTATCCAAAATTATTGGAAATGGGTTGCAATCAGTACAACTAATGAGACAGACGGAAGAAGAAAATGCTGAAACCGACAAATATTTGTTGAAATACGAAAGCCATAAAAAAGCAGTTGAAGCTAGAAAGAAGGTTTATCCAACTTTTCAAATTTTTGGAAAAGACATACAAATTGAATGGAACATTCCTGTCGAAAATAAGGTAGGGTTTCACATATATAAGTATTCATTTTTTTTTGTTTTTGACTAAGAAGGTATTTAGATGGTGAGATAATATTTATTTAATATCAGTCACTTTGATAACATTGAGTTGAAGTAAGCAATGTACAACTCTCAAGAATTTATAACAGAAATAGTGAGGTTGTAACTCTGTGAGTGTTTGATATGTAAAAAGTGAATTACATATAGAAAAAAATGAATATGAGGTAAAAATAGTAGATATTAGAAAAATCACTAATATGACAATTTTTTAAAGCTTGAGAGTTTTATGTACCTGAGATACAAATTTTCACAATAACCTTGAGAAAAGTGGAAATTTCTCAATGATTCCAAGTAACATTAGGGAGAAACTAACATGAAATTTTTACTCACCATATTCAGAATACTTTTTGTGAATACCTACATACCTATATGAATATATTTTGAAAGCCATTTTTTCGTGGAGAAGTTAATGTTTCTGAATGTTTTATTGGGTGTATAATTTTTCCACAATTTGAAAAATGAACAAACTTAATTCAATTGAGAATCTGCTGAAGTGTACCTAATGATGGGTGAAAAGTTATTGCTCAATGTAAATCACTGAAGAATCCAGTCACTTAGTAACTTGTCCTATTCATTTGCTTACAAATTGAATAATCAATGAAAAAAATGAAATTTCTATACTTTGCTTTCTTTATGTGGTTAACTTTTCGGAAAAAGTTTGTGGAAGATTAAACACCCAACAAAGCAGTAAGAAGTATATGAGTACTTATAATAAGACTAAACTGAAACTATAAAAAATCACTGGCTGATACAAGGTTTATGTGAAGTTCCACGCTTTCCTAGCCACGGTTTTTGAAGTATAGACCATCGAAATCGGAATAGAGGATTTTTTCACATATTTTTGCTTAGGTATATCTCAGTTAATAGTAGATGATCGTTGATGAATTTTTCAAAGAACGGTGGCACATTATTCATAGATAATATGTTCAAGATCAAATCAATTTATAGTGCCGTCGGAAAAGGTAAAAAAAATAAAAACTAGTTTTTTTTTACATATTTTTGCTGACGTCTCAGTTAATAGTGGATGATCGTTGATGAATTTTTCACTGAAATATTGCGAATAACTCGTAGATGATCAATTTGCAGTGCCGTCGGGGAGAGTGGAAAAAATAAAAACTATTTTTTTTTTGACATATTTTTGCTTATATCTCAGTTAATAGTAGATAATCGTTGTTGAATTTTTCACTGAATGATAGCAAATTATTCATAGATAATATGTTCAAGATCAAATCAATTTGCAGTGCCGTCGGGAAGGGTGGAAAAAATAAAAACTAGTTTTTTACATATTTTTGCTAACATCTCAAGTTAAAAGTGGATGATCGTTGATTAATTTTTCACAAATATGGCAAATAATTAGTAGATGATCAATTTGCAGTGCCGTCGGGGAGGGTGGAAAAAATAAAAACTAGTTTTTTACATATTTTTGCTAACATCCCAAGTTAAAAGTGGATGATCGTTGATTAATTTTTCACTGAAATATGGCAAATAATCCGTAGATGATCAATTTGCAGTGCCGTCGGGGAGGGTGGAAAAAATAAAAACTAGTTTTTTTGACATATTTTTGCTGACATCTCGGATAAAAGTGTATAATCTTCGATGAATTTTTCACTGAAATATGAAAAATAATTCGTAGATGATCAATTTGCAGTGTCGTCGGGGAGAGTGGAAAAATAAAAACTGATTTTTATGACATATTTTTGCTTATAATAATAATAATAATAATAATAAATTTATTCACAACGTATACAGATTAGAGTACAATTAAAACAAAATATGTGAACAAAGTGGTTTGGCGATAAGAGCAGAGCTCTTGTTTCGCAAAAAGTTATAAAGAATATGTAAGTACATAAATATTTGTATAAAAATATGTATGGCCTTCATGGAGTAGAAACTACAAAGAATGTTATAAAATTTTGTGAATTTGGTGTTGTAGTTAAGCAAATTATATTTCGGCTTGAGGTAAAATAGGCCGATTAAATACTAGACAAAAAAAATAAGAAAAATAGATAAAACCTTAGGCAAATATTACACGTTCTATACGAATGAAATATTAATGTACAAATAGATAAAATCTTAAGCAATATGGATAAAGTTATGCTACTCACAATACATTATGATACAACTTTGGGATAAATTTGACTAACTTATTTCACTCTAACAGATTTTTCAAAAGGAGTCTATCTATTTCAAGAATGTATTTTCTTATTTGTTTTTCGAATATTAGTTTGGAATAAGAATTTTTTATTTTGTGAGATACGGTGTTATATAATTCAGTTGCCATGAAAGAATATGCTCTTTATGAAATTGACTAATAGGTAGGATATATTAGTTGGTCGCGATGACGTGTGTTATAGTCGTGGTTTCGTGATGATGCTTTATTTTTGCTGAAATGATACTTCACGTTTGTACTCATAGTAATATAATTGTCTCATATCCATAACTTCACCCTCTTTATATAGGAGATCTGACGAGGGAACTATATAATTAATTGAGTTCTTTGTGAGGTAAGTAATTTTTCAAGGAACGGAAGTTGTGAAGCAGTTTTTTCATTGTATATTTTATATGAGAGTCCCACCTTGAGTTTCTATCTATGTAGACGCCCAAGTATTTGATTTCTCTCAGGGAATCTATTTTTATTGATTTCGTTGTTCGCCGACATCAAGAGTTTCAAATGGACAATCATTGGATAGAAGTGTTTCGATACTTGCCGCCTCTCAGAGGTAGTTTTTGGTTTTGTTTTTTCAGCCTCATGTGTGTACCTCTCGCAGAATCTTTTGTCGTCCATGTTCAGTGCATCGTGAAGATCACGCAGCTCTGGATTAGGGTATGCTCTTATTTATTCAAAAGATTTTCTGGCGTGATTTCTCTGGAGAACTTTCACGTACTGGGTGCTCTGATATATTCGTTGAGTATATATCTGGTAGCGTTTATGGATGTCTGTAATCTGTATGTTTCTGCACATTGGCACCATGCAGTGCAACCATACAGGATAATGAGGAGTAGGATTGTGTTAATTAGGAATAGTTTCACCATAAACTTTTGGATCTGGAGTCTGCATACTGACTCCAAGTAGTGGGGGCATATAGAATTACGGGAAGTAGGCTTGTCTTGATTAACTGCAGTTTAACGTGAAAATCCATGTTACTTCTACATACTATTATAGAATGGAGATGTTATATAAGACCTAAATATCAGTTTGTTATCAAGGGTGATAACAACATATTTTCCTATGTCCGTCCAAGGAATATCCTGTCCGTTGGAGACGGCGTGTCCTTCCTGTTACGCTTTTACTCGGATGTGTAGTAGCGCTTAACTTTTGTCGTGATTGATGCTAGTCTTTCAGAAATCAGCCCACTCTTCTGATTCGTCAATATGTCCACTTGTTGATGCGAGTATCCTGTGACGACAGGATAGCTGGTGACCTGAATGTAGCCAGGAGTGGTGTATCATCGGCGAAGTGAGCCTACTTGTTGAAATTGTTTTCTAGCTCAGGTATATCTGCCGTGTACACATGAGAAGAGACTAGGCTGAAAAACTGCGTTTTGTGGGATTCCTACTTCCAGAAGTCGCTTGGTGGCGAGTCCCTGTCTTACTCTGCATCGTCTGTCGGTTAGACGGATCGATTAGCCTCGCCATTGTACTCGTGTCACCAGAATCAACCATTTCGGTTACAAAATGGTTGTGTCAGACTGTCGAACGCTTTGGAGATGTCAAGGAATATCGCTTCCATGTGGTATTTTCACCAAGGTTGAAACATTTTGTCACATAATCGACCTCTATCAGGACATGCAAATCCATCAAGTGTTTTGGCCGAAAATCGAACTGTCCACCCGGCAGGATGTTCAGTTCTTCGGACTGGTTCTCGAGTCTTACAGAATGACGTGCGCTCTACCACCTTGCTTATCGCTGGGGTCGAGCTTATCCATCGATGATTATCGTGAAATATTATTCATTGACTTGGGTATTTGTGACAAGGCAGTTCATGTCAGAGCTTAGCTTTGCAATATATCACTTTTTGAGGATCCGTATTCATTCTGGATAAGCAAGGTTTGTGGTTTCAGTTTAATTCATGAATGTCAATTTCGTTGAGCTTATCAACATCAGGACTACTCTTTGAGGTCACCAGAGGCTGCCCTCCTAGTGGGGTATTATTCTCCCTTCTGTGGTCGCTCCTGATGGATAGTCTGCTTGATGCCCTCGACACAAGAAAAGTAGCAAGCTTATGCAGATGACATTGTCATCTGCATAAGCTTGCAGTCGGGAAGGGTAGCTTGCAATATCTTACAAAGCACGTTGGACGTTGTTCACAGTTGGTGCCTGAGGGAGCAAATGTCTGTCAACACTAGCAAAACTGTGAAAATCCCATTCACCAGAAAAAGAAAATTGGACGATGTAACGCCACTTTTCCTCAATGGTGAGGTCATTTCATTTGGAATGGAGGTGAAATATCTTGGCATTGTCCTTGATAAAAGACTCACCTGGAACGCTCACTTTGAAAGAGTTTCACACAAAGCCGGAGTCCCTATGGGCATTTCGAAGGATGTGTGGTAAAACTTGGAGTTTAGGTCCCAAAAAAATCCATTGGGACCAACTTTCACTTATAGTGCAATTGCCAAAGTCTTTACAGAATACAGCCCAGGCGAAGCTCTCTGGCTTACAGAGACAGGCTTGTCTGGCCATCAGTGATGCCATCAGTACCACACCGTCAGCGGTCATGGAGATTCTCCTCTCCACATTTTTCTGGAGAGAGGGGCTAGATTAACTGCATATAGATTTATGCACATTGTCAATTATACAAATCAATTCAATACAAAGTGTAACAGACTCTTGGTTGACACTGGAAGTCACAGCATTCTGGAAATTACCTCTGATATTATACCTCTAACTGTCAACTACGAGCTGTCTTATAAAGTATGGTTCCTGAGTAGAAAGGACTGAATCCTCCGGGAGAAGGAAATATTAAGAGCAGGTAGTTGTTGGTTCAAAGATGAATCAAAAACACCTTCCGGTTCTGGTGCAGGTGTTTTCAGTCGCAGACCCTGAAAAGCGATATCAACCTGCCTATGCCACTGTATTTCAAGCGGAATTCTATGTTATTGAACTGTGTGCGAAGAGATTGGTAGAATCCATCATTGGCTCACTGCAAGGCGTTTATTCACCCTTCGAAGCTTGATACCAAACAGTTATTGGACTACGGTAGGCATGAAGTACGATGTCTAACAGGCCTTCTTACATTTGTTTGAAGGTGATTGACAATGTTTCATGATGAATTTCACTAGTTGAAACTTCCATTGTCTAATATACGAAGGAAGGTCTCGAGAAGGAACTAGACCTCATTAAAAATTATCTTCAACGGAATGGCTACTCTAAAGCGATGATAGAAAAGACTTTGGCTAAAAGACAGCAGGAGCCTCGCAAGGAAGGGATCCTGTCACAACCAGTGGTTGCACTTCCCTACATCAGAGGATTATCGGAGAGGATAAAAACCAGGCCACCAAACGCGGACTGCGATTCCAAGAATTTCATTTATCGGAAACCCTGTGAGTGCGGAAAAACCTGTATTGGTGAAACTAAAAGGCCATTGAATGTTCGCATTGCCGAGCACAAGAAACACACCCAGCGAAGGGAAACCAGCAAGTCAGGAATAGCAGACCTTGTTTGGACCCATCAACATAACATCGAGTGGTCCCAAGCTGAGATCATACACAGAGAGGAATATTGGTTTAGGAGAAAATTCAAGGAAACCGCATACATGTTGTCCAACAACGTATTCAGCCAAGCTAGCGAGAGATACGCAACCTGTGGAAACCCATCATCAAGCGAAAAATGGCTAACTCCCGCCAAACGGTCATCTCCCACTAAACCAGTGAAGCGGAAAATGGAAAGCGGAGATAGATAAGTGAAAGTACTTGAATGACCCATAAACTGTCATCTCTCGGAGGAATCAGTCCAGTCATCACCCGAAGAAGATTGTAGATACCAACAATCGAATCGTCGTGAACTAACGTGGCTTGCAATCTCTTAACATTGTATTTTTATTTTCTTTTTTCATTTCTTTATTTTTATTTAATTTTTGTTCAGTTGTTCTATTTCCACTTGTATTTTATTTCACTGTTATTTCATTTCAGGTTTTTGCTCGATATAATTTTTATTTTCAGCTATTCATGGAAGTACAGACTAAATAAAGAAAAGTGAGTTGTTTCGATGTCTGGTGTTGGATGCTGAATGCTATTGTTTCCAGAGATTTGGTTTCAACGGGTTCACTCATATGTTTTATTGTTAGCCATGAAAATTTTTCTATACGTCTTCTCTGAATAACCATAAGAGATATTGATTGATATATGATCAACTGAAGAGAAACTGTTCTCCAGAAAAATTGATATCAAATCAGGTGAGTATTTCGGAAAAAGTCCTCAGAAAAAAAATGTTTCACTCTTTAAAACTAACTCCAAAATGAGTACAAAATGAGGACAAACAATAACTAAATGGCATTTTGATTATATCGTGGTATATTATTATGGCTGGAAGGTGTACACGAGAACCCTCATCGACATAAATGCTTACTTTCTTTGACTCATTCGATATGCAACACATAAACTAAACGCTAAGTATGATTTGACAAAATAATGAGATAACGTATTACCGACGCCAGAAAATGGAACGGAAACTCGAACCCCATCAAATTAACCGTGGTTTATCCTTGTTCATCGATGAATATATCATTTGAGTTTAATTAATCGTTGATTAGTGTTTTAAATATTTGTTTCGATTTATGGCGTATTGAATTTCACTATTTTATTTTGGATAGCCTTGTAGTCTCTGAAATACTCAGCAAGCATTCAATTTTGTTTTTGAACAAGCACTTTCCCCAAACACCAGATCTCCAACACTCTTCGCGATGCGCATTTCACCAATCAAGTTGATGTGTTCTAGAGATGGAATAGACTTCTCCATTGTGAGAAACTGAAGTGGTGTTGAAGTAATGTTTTTTTTTCGGAAGTACAAAACACAAGCACTACAGAAAAATAATCAAGGCGCTGTAAAAGTGGTGCCTGTGCGAATGTAGCGATTCACATTGGATTTGAATCGCTGGGGATTAAATCCATATGGAGAAACTTTCTCAGGAAGATTATTCCACATAAACGCAGTTCTCGAAATGAAACAGTTCTTAAAGAGTGAAGCTCAAGATGTACTGAGTTGAACCGCAAAACGATTAGCAGCCACAGTCCGTCGCGTATTTTTTATACGTACCGCTCTAGGTGAATTCAAATGTGCCAAGTCACTTTAACACTTCCCGTGAAAGTATCTATAAAAGAAAATCCAAGAATCACCAACCTTTCTTCAATGTTCCAGACTATCAAGGTTGCAAGTGATGTTTGCGTCTCCAATCAGGCGGATGACTCTTTTCTGGATGGAACCCAGCAGCTTCAAGGTATGTTTAAAGGCGGAGCTCCGTACATGGGAACAATACTCCAAAAAAGGTCTGATCTGAGCTTTATAAAGCATCGAAAATTGCTGGGGTGTGTACTGTTTTCTGGTTCGGAAGAGTAATCCAAACTTTTGAGAAGCAGCCTTCGCAATTCCACATAATTGTGCCAAGATATATTGGTGTCAATTTTAACCCCACACAAACGTATCGAAGCAGAAAATGGAATTGTCTGTCCTGACATTATTATATCCAGTTCGGAGACATTTATCTTTTTGTATAAAACCGACGCCTGTTGATCTTTGTTTCCGAAAACCATATTAATGCTCGCTCAAGACGTTAAAGCCTTCCAAATATTTGAGGATATGGTGGTTCGCAGCTTTTTTCATGATTTTTGATATCACTGACAGCACAGCGACTGATCTATAGTTATTTGGAAGATGTTTCTTGTCCTTTTTGCTTTTTGGGAATAAGCTGAACGCAAGCAATCTTCCAACAATTACAATTACAATTATAATTGATTTCAGTATCACTTCATCGCTTGCTTTGCTTCTGGAACTAATATTCGAACTAATCCCATATTTGCACTTCGATGAATTCATGCATATACTCCAATCAAGAACCGCCGAAAATTCTCAGGTTATTCTCAAGGCGCCATGATAAGTGAAATGTCTTGCTGCTTCGCTCACATTCGATAATATTAGTTCTTATTTCACGCTTTTCGGAAACAGTTCGACGCTCGGGAATCGATAACTCAACACCAATATATGATTTATCGGAATGTGGTTTTAAACATCTCGCTGGTTGCCGTTTGTCCTGCTAGCATGTAGTATTTCTTCTATCTTCAAGTTACTCCTTCGGAGTACCAATTAGAAGGATTGTTCGTTGTTCGGAGCCAGTATTTTTACATCGGTGATCAGCGGCTCGCTTCCTACAAGTAGGTAGATTTGATAGACCGAGTATTCCTTCTTTGACACAAAACAAGGACCTGTAACTTGTTATATAATTATATTTCAGTACCTTGTTTTCTCATCCTCGTTGAAATAGTGTAAACATGTCTTACTACTTTCAATCCAGTCGTTAGTTATCTGAGTAGTATTTTTTCTAGCAAACCCCTATGAATTTGGTGTACATTCTCTGGGAGGTGTTACTGAACGGAAAAAATATTGGATCTAGAGATGGCTCCATTTTCTTGCTACTTATGAACATCGATGAAAAAAGATTGTTACTCGATGAAATACGCAATGAGCATTCATAAGTAAATATTTATATTACGTTTTTCCTTGATTCTTAATGCTGGCATCAATTTCTGCCACATCATCTTGCCACCTTTAGTAATATAAGTAAATTATGTGGAATATAGTTCTGAAGGTAATTCATGTCTAGCTACTACATTATTAACGAACATTTCATCACACAGGCCTCTTGATTCGGAATAGGAATAATCTCAGATAATTTGGAGAAAAAGCATTGCCTCCAATAGGTATTTGGACGAGGATTCAAAGGGTTACTCCTCATCTACTTGTTAAGTGGCTTTTTCAAAAACACAAAGCTTGCATCGTTTACGTCATTCTTCCAGGTGGTGAGACAGTTGTCTCAACAATATCATCACTGATGTTTACTATTGGTCTGCCCAGCTTGTAAACTAGTATTGCCTCGTCTGGATGATTCCCATTACTGAAGCAGCGCCGGCTTCAGGTTATCTTCTTTCTTTTTTTTATTTCGTCCATGGAGTAGATGACTAGTCCCGTTGAATGAGATATCACGTCTTGAATCGCTTGCCGAATTTCAACTATATTCATGGTTGCAAGCTTTGTGGCAGATCATAACAAATATCCATTTTTAACCTTATCGACCTTAATCGAGAACCTTTTAGGTTTAATTATTATGGAAAATTCATCAAGCCCTCTTTCTTGTAGAAATTTTCATATATAATCTAGAAAAGTCGATCTTTAAACATCCTTTGATTAAGAATTTCTTGTATTGGCATAGATATGTGGATGACGTTTTGGTATGTTTTACAGGTA
>WOGO01001980.1:0-16751 GCA_015342085.1 Leptinotarsa defecta | reverse complement strand
ATATTGGTCAAACTGGCAGAACATTTAGGAATCGAATTCAGGAAAATCATACGAGCTATGTGAATATGAAAACAAATTCAACATATTCAAATCATCTTGTAGAAGAAAATCATATCTTTAACGAAGAGTTCGAAATTTTGCACATAGTAAATAAAAGTTTGAAACTGAATCATTTGGAAGCAATGGAAATTAATAAACTCAAAAATTGAAACATTCTAATAAATGACCAACTGGATTTGAATAGATCACCATTATTGAACTTTTTTTCTTAAAACCAAGAAAGAATTATTATTGATGTAGATGCCAGGTAATATGCTTCAGGTAATCATAATTGAACAGGTATCTTAGGTAGAGGTTTAGGTAATTTTCTGGAGGTAGTCTCAATTATGGTTACCTGTAGTATATAAGTATTAGTGTAAAAAACAATTTGAAGTATTCATATCACTTGGCAATGCTACTATACTAGCGAAACATGTGATATATTTTTCAAATAAGGTTTGTGGAGATCCAATCGTGAGGTGTAGTTTTTGAAATTTTTAATACGTTACCTACATAATTATTTTTTTCAATAAAACCGATTAATATGAAATTTTTTTTAAACTTATTTTATTTTCAAGTTTTTAGTTTCTAATTCTGTTATTCAATTCTTCTCATTCGGTTTAGTTTTAACCTTTTACCTTGACTTCGCTAGTGTATCGCTAAAGAAGTATCATTTTTAGCCACCCTAACGCTACACAGCCCTCGACATCATACAAAATCTTCACTTGTATCCCGATTCTGAGTTGACAAAGTTTTTTGTATAGATTATATTAGATTTGCATTTATACTGTTTTTTGGGTTTATAACCTTCCACAATCTGAAAAAATAAAAGATAATTCAATAGAGAATATTCTGAAGTGTAGTAAAGGGCAAACCGAAAAGTTCACCCTGAAAAGTTATTGCATAATATGAACTACTGGAAAGTCCAATTAGTTAGTAACTTGTCGTATTCATGAATTTTGCCTACAAATTGAAAAAAAAATCAATGAAAAAAATTAAATAATGATACTTAGCTTTTTCAAATGGTTAAAGTTTCTGAAAATAATCCTTTTCCGTTTTCAAAACCTGTGTTCACTATGAAAATCTCGCCTCAAACTTGTCGTTTGATACCCCTATTGGAGTAGTTGTCATTTTGTAGCTCCGGCCATCTTGAATTTGCATCTTTTTCAAAGTGTACTACTATTCCACTAGTCAAGCCCTGTCATTTGATACCCATATTGATGTAGTTGTAAAAAAAATATATAATCCGCCATTTTGTAGCTGGGGGCATCTTGGATTTACAATGATACAGAATATATTAAATTGTATTGTCATTAAAACTAAATGTGTGTACCAACTATAAGATCAATCTGTAACAGAAAGGGGTTCAAACTTCAATTTCTAAATTTGGCCAAAGAAACAAATACAGCAAGCTAAATAAATCCGTTTGAAAATAGAAGAATCTTCCAAAAAAAGGAAGAAAATAATTAATTTCAAAATAAACTCTTTACGAAGATGTGTAGATCATGCAAAGAAGTAACTTTCAGACACAGACTGATACGAAAAATATAATAAATGAACACCAACATGGCTTTATATCTGGTAGATCTAACCAACATGGCTTTATATCTGGTAGATCTACCACTACGAATATATTGTCATATCAATAACCTAGAGGAAAAACACCAGGTTGACTCTATTTATACCGATTTCTCAAAAGTTTTTGACAGGGTTAATCATGAAGTTCTCATGGGTAACTTCGTAGCATTAGGCATCAATGGTAACATGTCAAAATGGATAAAGATCTATTTGGGAAATAAGATTCGGTGTGTTAAATATACTGGTTCCATATCATCACAAATTTCTGTAACGTCTGCTGTTCATCAAGGATCACATACTGGCTCAATACTCTTGTTTCTTTTTGTAAACGATGTGACGGATGTCATGTTTGCACACGATCTCAAATTTTATATGGTAGTTGATAACTTTTGTGATGCAGAACTGTTATAGAACAGTTATCTCATTGGTATGATATAAACATGCTCCACTTAAATATAAATAAATGTTATCATTTAACATTTTCAAGAACTGTGAAACCTATTGTATATCCATACAAAATCAAAAACATTAATTTAATGTTGACCAACAGCTTTCGAGACTTGGGAGTGTTGTTTGATAACAAAGTTACCTTTAAAGGTATTATTTATCACATTGTATCTAAATCACTAAAATTATTGGGTTTTGTTCAACGATCCATAGACAAATTTTCTATAAATACTTTTAAAATATTGTATTCCTCTGTGATATTCTCGATTTGGAAAGTAATTGCGTGATATGGAGCTCTCTATATCAGGTAGATATATCTAGGATTTGGAAAGTAATTGCGTGATATGGAGCTCTCTATATCAGGTAGATATATCTAGGATTGAGAAAGTACAAAACAAATTTCTGAGATCATGTGAATTTAAGCTCGGATATCAGAGACCCGATTATGTGTACTTCGATATTCTGCTACTTTTGAATTCATCTACTTTAAATATGGTGATATAAATGCTGATATGAACTGTCCATATGTAACACAACTGACTGACTTGAATGTAAATTCAAGAAGAACCAGAGTTTCAGATTTGTTCAAAGTGTATTACCGTTCTACTAGCTATGTCTTCAATGAATCCATTACTAGAATGCTTAGGCTAGCAAATAAAAATAGCATCAATATTGATTTGTTTGATTCATCTTTACATTCTTTCAAGAATCAGCATTAATAATTTATTGATATTTTGTATTCTTGGTATTCTTTATCATTGTTCGATTGTTCATTTTTTCTCTCACGCTATTTACATTTTTATAATATAATGACAAGTCCGTAAATAAAAAAGAAAATAATGCCGCCATATTGAATTCGGAGAAAATGGCTCCTTCGCCGCCATTTTGAATGGAAATGACTACATGTGTTATATCGTTAAAAAAAGAATCTTATAACCGGTCAAATGGTCAAAACAAATGAACAGGGTTTCGGTTGACCTTGTATAGATTTTCAAGTGTTCTATCGTCAAAAATATTGGCGTCGAATAAACAATACTTAGGTTAGGATAGGTCCAAAGTGAGTGGGTCTATTCGACCCTCCACTTCTTAACGAAGCCGATTAGTTTGTTTGGTGAGTGGTCTTTCAGGTCAGATGGTAAAAGTACGGCTCTGTCAAACTCTTAAAACCTGATTCGGTCCCCAGCGGGGCAGGCACATAGTATGTGCTCTGCTATTTCATCATTTTCCAAACAGAGGCGACGCACACTGTCTTCCGACAGTCCGAGTCTGCATATGATGATTCAAATGACAGTGACCTGTAAGAAGGTCTGTTAGACATCGTAGTTCATCCCTACGGTAGTCCAACAACTGTTTGGTATCAAGCTTCGAAGGTTGGCCAATCTTGGAGGATTGGCTCACCCAAGACGTTTATTCTCTTGCCTTCCAGGTGTTCACGCTTTGCTTGCAAAGCCTAAAATGATGTCAATAACAGTTTCTGGTCCGATGAAGGTGCTTGCAGCACCCTCCTTTCAGCCGCCTCATTGCCTTCCAGGCCAGTGTGGACAGGACTGTCCGAGAATATTTTTATTGACTTGTGTATGAGATTGTATTCTTCCAATCTCTCCGCATACAATTCAATAGCGTAAATTTCCGACAGTTGGAGGCATAGAGTCAGAGGTCATTTCCAGAATGTTGTGACTTCCAGTGTCAACCAATAGTCTGTTGCACTCTGCATTAAATTGATTTGGGCAATTGGCAATGTGCACAAGTCTATATGCAGTCTATTTAGCCTTTCTCTCCAGAAAAATGTGGAGAGGAGGTGGATCTAGAAGGATCTTTATGGCCGCTGACAGTGTGGTACTGGTGGCACCACTGATGGCCAGACAAGCCTGTCTCTGTAAGCCAGAGAGCTTCGCCTGGGCCGTTTTCTGTGAAACCTTTGGCCACCAGGCAATTGCACCATAAGTATCATTGGTCTGACAATCATCACACAAATACAATGGATTTGTTTGGGACCTTAACCTCAAGATTCACCACAAATCCTTCGACGTGTCCATAGGGACAGTCTGGCTTTGTGTAAAACTTTTTCCAAGTCAGCGTTTCAGGTGAGTTTTTTATCAAGGACAATGCCAAGATATTTCACCTCCGTTCCAAATGGAATGACCTCACCATTGAGGAAAAGTGGCGTCAGATTATCCAATTTTCTCCTCCTGGTGAAGGGGATTATCAAAGTTTTGCTGGGGTTGACAGGCATCTGATCCCTTAGGCACCAACTATGAACAACGTCCAACGTGCTACCATGGATGGTAGCACGTTGGAGAGGATGGAAATATACCATCCTCTCCAGGAGATTTGAAGTGCTGAAACGACTTGATAGCCCATTCAACTACCGGTGCTGTGATAACCTTCTTGACGACCTCCCAATCGTTCTTTTTTGGGCGTTTAGCGCCCTCGAAGATGAGAGGTATACTCACCTTTATTTCGAATTTCAAATTTCTTTCCTCATAAACAATGATTTAGTTGTCACCCAGTATAGAGAGGGTAATGTCAGTGGATCATGAAGATCATATTCGATTGATGTGTCATCTAAATTACTCAAAATGTTATCAATACAACTAGACTTCTAAGGAGTTATCGCATATCTGCATGAATTTTGATAGAAATTCCTTGGGAATTCAGCATGCATTTAAGATTACTGAGTGATGACGAGGTAATACTGAAGTCGATGTTGAAATCACCAAAGATCGAAATTTTTCATGATTTACCATGTCATTCTGCAAAAGTTCGAGATTTTCCAAAAAAACATCCCTACTTCCGTTAAAAGGCCTATATGAGGAAACAGTAGTAAAGAATGATAGTAAGTTTCATATGAAATGAGATGATATACCACAAAATTCAGAATGCCTTTTTATTATATTTTTCAAAGTTCAAATGTTTAGTCTTGTTTTTTTGGGAAAGAACATTTTTGGTTTTATACTACTCTTTCTTAATCCAAAAAATGTGGGAATCTTCCAAAGAAAAGAAGGAAGCAATCACTTTCAAAAGAGGTAAATCTTTACATAGATGTGTAGAGAAGTAACTTTCAGACACATACTGGAATAAAAAGCCCTCCTGAAACAGCTACTTTTATATAAACATTGAATTACAAGAAAGAAAAAATTCTTTCGAAACACATACTTTTATATGAACACTGAATTATTCAAAAAACACTTTTCTCTACTCAGTTTGTATTCCAACCATTCGTTATGGAATTGAATCAGATATCATTCACAGGATTTCTACTCAATATACCAAATGAAAGGTAAACATTTCACTTACTGTCATCCTCAATGGTAGGCATCGATGTTTCGCCGAAAGACACTTGCCTTAGGGCTCTTCAGTCCTAATCTGGTTAATATTATAAGAAAAAACACACAATTCATTAATAAATTAGGACTTTATGTCACGGAATGAGTTCGATCCACCCATGTTATCGATGACATCGTAATGACATTCATTCACTTATTTGATTAAGGCCAGCCAAAGGAATCTTGTAATTTATTTTTTAGGAAAAAAGTTTTTGGCTTTCTCCTACTTCATCTTTATACAAGAAAAGGTGAAAAATCTTCCAAAGAAAGGAAGGAAGCAATCAATTTCAAAAGAAATAACTATACATAATGTGTAGATCATGCAAAGAAGTAACTTTCAGACACAAACTGTAAGATTCCTTTGGTTGGGATTAAATCAAATAAGCGAATGAATGTCATAACGATTTTTCTTTCGTGTAATTCAATGTTTATATGAAAGTAGCTGTTTCAGGAGGTCTTTTTCTTCCAGTTTGTGTCTGAAAATTTTTTCTTTGCATGATCTACATATCTATGTATACAGTTACTTCTTTTGAAATTGATTGCTTCCTTCTTTCCTTTGGAAGATTCCAACATTTTTTTGTATCAAGATGGAGTAGTAGAAAGCCAAAAATTTTCTTTCCCAAAAAATTTATTACTCCTGAAAATGCAACTTTTTCAATTTAGTCTTGTATTTATTTCTAGAAAGTATAGCTACATCAACCATGTTCTTTGTTCAAACTACAACGGTAAAAAAAATCTAATTTATAATCCGGAATATTGATATGTTGAAAGTTAGCTTCGGATTTCCAGTATTCAAAAACAAAATCTTCATATAGAAAATCTTCCAATTTTTAATTTTACTGAATAAAACCAATACTAAAATATTAAATCAATGATGGGATTTCGAAAGTACTTGATCTCATCTATGAAGTAAGGAAAAATTATTCCTTGTCGATATTGAGAAAAGAGTTATTTTTAAATTCATATCTCCTGATGGCCAATTGCTTCAAGTTTACAATTGGATTTTTCAGATATCTTATTTTGTGTTGTAGGTATGGACAATTGCAATTTATTTCATGTATTGATTACATAAATTCAACAAGTAAAACTCCACGACCTAATTTTTATGAGCCTAATTTACCAAATCCAAAAACCTCAAATCTGTTCTGACACATAAAAGTTTTAGCTACAAGTGCTTCTACTTTTTCACGGAATATTATTATGATAAATATTTTCATCTTACTAAAATCTTGATTTAATGAAATTATTATTTTGAACGTAGTTTTTCTTATAGGAAAAATCGAAGAAGGAACCGTAATAGGTGAGTTCAGCTAATGGTTTAAAAAAATTTTGGGAGGTGCCTTTTGTAATAAATTAATTTCTTTAGCTGTTGTATACTACTAAAAAATTAACAATAATAGTTTAGTTTAGAGTATAATGAAACTGTCTAAATCCTGTTTTCTCATTGGTCTCAGAAGTGGTGCAAGAGAGAACAGTAACTCTCGAAACAGACACAGTCGAAGTAGACAAAACTCTACAACCAGCATAGACAGCCGGGATAGCTTTAAAGTTCCTTTTGAGACTCGTCCCAGGAAGACTTCTCGAGAAAGCCAAAGAGAGACAAGTTATGATCATTATCAGAACAATTCCAGAAACATTAGTAGAGACAATAGTTGGGATAGACATCACCTTGCAAACTCTGGAACAGGCAACTGGAGGGATGAAATAGTGAGAAGCAGAAATAATTCAGAAAGGGACAACCGGACTCATATTGAGGAAATCAAGAACATCGATCCTAGTTCAAAGAAGGCAGGTGTTATTGTTCTTCCCCAACAAAGGGAACCAATCAGAATAGACACTCAAAGTGCTCAAGATCATCCCAGGTGAGTAAACTCTAAATGGCATTATTTTCTAATTAAGTATATAATTTGATCGGTAGAGTGATTTTCAACTTTGAGAAGTTGTCATATTTGAAACTTGGAATATGTTATCATATCTATGATATTTTATCATATCTGGGATATGTTATCATTACAGTGTCCCTACATGAAAACATGTATTACTAAGTTTTAAATTTTTCTTCAACTTTTTTGATAATTTGATATAATTCAAATGAAGGTTTCCTATCCTGTTATTATGTGAGAGTTAGTCTAAAGTTTAGAAGCGTATTCAACAATAAGTAATACTATCATTCATTGTGCAATTTCAGATACCCTGAAACCTCAAGACAATCAGTTGGACAACAGAAGACTCTCTTTGACCCTAACAATCCAACGAAACCCATAATAGTGAAATCATCAAATTCTAGAGGTACACCTGGATTCTCTGATAATGCTGACACTCCTCCTCCTCAGATATACACCACTGACCAATTTGGCAATATGAGACCACCTTGGTATGATGAAAACAGCGAGGAATTTCATTCTTGTCATTATCCTGCCCTATTGCGAGACGTGAAGAGAGCCGACAGTGAATTACAATCTATCATCAATAAGGGATTCCTTTTAATCAACTGGGATACTGTTGACAACCTACGACTATTTCTAAAGGAAGCCCTCCAATATCTCATCTGCAGAGCAATCAAATTTTGTCAGTCAGAAAATGTTGAGCAGCACTTCTGGAAGATCTTATATCACAATATTATTGAAGTGACGAGGAAAGCCATCAAAAGTGATCCTGAGAATAAGGAGAAGTATAAAGATTTCCTTCTTTACCTAATAGATGAGGGGAGTAACTACTTTGAGCGGCTTTTGTCTGTATTGGAGGATACATACGAGTTCAAGTTAAACAACTTCTTGGGTGATAATAACACAGTATCACATAAGGGGTTAGGGTTGGTTGGTTTAGCACTGGTGTCAGCGCAGAAGTTGTTCTTGTTTTTGGGCGACCTTGGCAGGTACAGAGAGGAGGTGAATGAGACTTCAAATTATGGAAAGTGTAGACAGTATGTTATAACTCTTTTTTTTTTTCGGATTGCAGATATTGATTAATTTTTATTTCAGATGGTATATTAAGTCCCATGAAATTAATCCTAAGAATGGGAAACCTTATAATCAGTTGGCAATTTTGGCTGTTTATGCGGTAAGTTAACTCAGTAAAAAACCTCTAGTGTTTTAAAGAAATGTCATGGCTTTGAAACTTATTGCCTGAGGAAATCATGGCTTAAAGCCAGCATGGGAAAATCGGAAACCTTTGAGAGATACAAAGTCGGTGAATAGTAAAAAATTTATTATTTTAGAGCTTATTTAAATGAAGTTTATAAGTTTAGAATATTCCAGTTTGTTTTGGAAATATTCGAATTTCCTTTGAATTTTTCTCTGACGTTACCATAGTCACAACACTCTCTCATTGCCACTTTTCAAGCTGTACAAGATGGCGTTTAAACATTGTGAATTTAACATTTGGTCTTCTAGAAACCATCAACAATTTAAATTTTTTATTTGAACTTGAAAAAGAATCATCATTGAGAAACTATCATTGATGATAGTTTCTCATTTTTCCATGCTAGCTCTCCTTCGACACATTTTATAATATAACGTCACAACTTTCTGTAAATCAGTCACATAATTTTTTACATTTGAAGAATTTTGAATTAATTTATTACCCTTTTGTTATATTAAAATTTTAATATTTAATTTTGGTAGGGAAAGAGAGTGTTACTAAATGAACAGTATTAAAATTATTCAAAAAAATTTATAATCAAATTTGAGTTTCATTAGTTAGGACTTCCATTGTATAATATTATATAAAGTGATTTGAAATTTCTAAAAGAAATAATACAGATGAAAAATTGAAAACAATAGCTGAAAATAACAATTATATTTAGCAAAAAATCCTGAATGAAATTATAGTGAAATAAAATAAAAGTAAAAAATAGAAAATTAAACAAAAAATAATTATCTGGACAAACTATTCTTCGATAATGAGGGTCATTAAATGATGTAACAAGATGATTGTCATTTACGAAGTCCTTATATTGGTGCTTGTGATATACTGTTGGGTATTTATTATATTGTGTGCATTCCGATTTATATAATAATGACTACATGATATTAACCTTGTTCCTCATTTGTAATTATTATGTTAAAGAGTAAAAAACTGCTGTTTGTGATGGTACATTTGTTGCTGTTCCCAGATTTCATTCCACATTATTCGATTTTTAAATTTCTGAATGCACCTAAAATCCTGTTGTCTTGTAACGTTCTCAACAATTTCAAACATTCCTCACTTATTCTGTGGCCTTTTCTAAACCATGTTCACCGACATTAGACTTCTCTGGTCTATGAAATTGAATATGTGAAACATGTTCTTTGTAGTGAGTTATTTAAAGTCCACTTAGTTTGATTAACATACTTTTCATTCTCACAACTTATTTCTTGTCTTTTAGGTTCTTCAAAACTTGCTGAAGTGTACGAGTGTTTGATCTTTTGAAAATTTGGACCACTCCTTTAGTATATTTTGGTTCTTCTGGAAGAACTATAAATTTTGAGTCTTCATCTTTTTGAAAAGTCGACAATTTACGAACAGTACTTGAATTTTCTTTTTCTAATTAACTTATCCACTATCATCCAAAAATAACCTTAAATTCCAACTATTTGCTTGATAATTTTTTTTTCAATATCATAGTTTTCATTGCTCAAGGGGAATGTGACCAGTTTATGAACAAGAAAATGTAGTCCCACCATTTTTAATTGTTGATAGTGTTGTGGGAGCTGTCAGGAATATATCTCAATGTGCTTCTTATACAGGGCGTTCCAACGAAAACTTGACCCCCCCCTGTAAGTCAGAAACAGACGTGTGATCGAAAATTTCAAAGAACACGTCAATTTTTATTTCTAGGGAGATTAATTCGATATGGAAATCATACCCGAAAATTCACCCCCCTGCGGTCAGCAACTACCCCCCCATGTTTTTTCATTGGCATAGGGGATCGAGTGATACATCATTTAAAAGGTCTTTTGTTCCTTTATTTCTTCTGTAATTTTTTCGAAATTCATTCATTTGTTATTGAGAAATTAAATGTTGATCGTTTTATTGAAGAAAGAACAGAAAATTCGCTGTGGCTTATTTAATCGAGGAAATCAATAAAAGTAATATTAATGGCAACACAATCCACGGATAAAGTGTTCAAAATGGCCTCCATCTAGTTCCAAACAAAAATACACTCTACTTTCGAAAGCGTTCCCTTACATTTTTGAAGATGTCCGGAGTCAGAAATCGGTATTCCCGAACAATTCTTTGTCGCAGGTCTTCTAAATTTGTAGAATTTATTTAATTAGTAGTAAATGTTTTGAAATGGACGAACTGAAAGTTTTTTCTGCACTGGTAGTTTTTGTTGAATCTAGTTGTTGTAGAACAAAAAGTAGATAGTTGGCCACTGTCACTTCTTCACGAATTATCATTCAGTAATCCCTGTTCACTGTGTTCCAACATGGTTTATTCTATTGAAGAAAGAATAGAAATTGTTGCAACCTATTATCAAAATAGTGAATGTGCTAAAGCTGCTGCAAGAATTTATAATACGAATCATCCAGACTACAACATGAGCCATCCATTGAACAGTTAATGGATAAGTTTCGAACTTCAGGTTCTGTTCACAACAGAAAATATGAAGTATACCGTCCTGTCAGAAATGACGGAGTTGAAGTTGCAGTTTTCGGACATGTACAAATGGATAATCGACAATCTATCAGACAAGTAGCTAGAGCGTCTGGTGTATTAGCTAGTAGTGTTTTTCGGATTTTGAAAGCCTACAAATTCAATCCTTTCTAAATAAGGCTAGTTCAGGAATCAAACAAACATGATCCTGATCGTCGACTTCAGTTTTGTGAGGTGTTCAGCGAGAAATTTACCAATAACCCAAACCTATTATACAATACATGTTTTTCAGACGAAAGTTCTTTCATGATGAATGGTGAAGTGAATAGACAATTGTCGTTACTGGAGCGATGTGAATCCTCATTTGGTGATGGAAATACATTCACAAACTGCACAAAAATTGAATGTCTGGGCCAGCATTTTTGATAATCATATTGTTGGACCATTCTTCATTGAAGCTAATCTCAATGGACACATATACTTAAATCTATTACAAGACTGTGTAGATCCTATGATTGTACAAATTTTAGAAAATGATGTCAATTTAGTAGAAAATGAAATAACATTCCAGCAGGATGGTGCACCCCCACATTTTAGTGTTCGGGTAAGACAGTTTTTGGACGAACGTTTTCCAATGGGTTGGATGGGCAGAAGGGGTCCAGTGGAGTGGCCAGCTAGATTATCTGATCTTACACCAATGGACTTCTTTCTGTGGGGACAACTGAAGTCGAAAGTGTACTCAATTAAGCCTACAAATCTAGACGACCTACGACAGAGAATTGTTTGGGAATGCCGATTGCTGACCCCGGACATCTTGAATGATATACGGAATGCTTTCAAGGGTAGAGTGTTTGGAACGAGGTGGAGGTTATTTTGAACAATATATCTGTTGATTTTGTTTCCACTGATATTTGTTGTTGATTTCTTCATTAAAATGAACGATAGCGAATTTTCTGTTTTTTCTTAAATAAAACATTCATGATTCAATTTCTCAAAAACGAATGAACCAATTTCGAAAAAAATTACAGAGGTAATAGAGGAACAAGAGTCCTTTCAAATGATGTATCATTCGAACCCCCATGCCATTAAAAAAAATAAGAGGGGTAGTTGCTGACCACAGGCAGGTGAAGTTTCGGGTATGATTTCCATATCAGAAGTAGTCTCCCTAGAAATAAAAACTGACGTGTTCTTTGAAATTTTCTATTACTCGTCCGTTTCTGACTTAAAAGGGGGATCAAGTTTTCGTTGGAACGCCTTGTATACATCAAATTCTAAACCGTTATTGTTGTTTCTTATCAGTGAAACATCTAGGAACGGTAACTCTTCTTTATTTTCAATTTCATATGTGATCTTTATATTTAGGAATCTGTTGTTGTTAAGACAAGACATAAAATCATTCCTCTTACTGGTGTGTGTGTCGCAAATGGCCAATACACCTTCCACGTATCGGATACAAGTCTGTGGAAAGTAATCTAAATCTTATCTATAATTTATTTCTAAAATATTCTTCAGATATTCGATTGTTTTCGTTATGGGGATACTTGAGAATGACAATTGAATATCTGGAGGATCTTTTTTTTGGGTGTCATCCACATCGACTGCATTGGTCATTAGCCTCGTGTCCTGGGTAGGCAATATTAATAACTCCCCTAGCCACCTAGGGAGCATCATGGCTATTCACAGCGCGCCAATTCACCGCTTCTGGAGGATCTTAGAAATGAATGAACTATGTGATGAAGTAGTCTAAGAGAAGTACATCCAGCTCACACACATTTGCACAGAACAGACTCACTGAGTGTTTATATTTCATGAGAATAAAACAACATGGAATGAGATCTATGAAGTGCGACAAACGTCTCATTACAAAGACCCCGTTGTTTACTATTTTACATGATAATTACAGGTAGAAACTAGGTAGATTAGATACCATGACTAGTAATCATCAATATATAAATGAATTAAAATATAAAAATATAATACACAATAGCTAATAATAATAATTCATTAATGACAATCATTTGGTAATGGTGGTGGTTCACCCAAATGCATATAAAAGCTCTAAGTTCGTTTTGATATTTAGTTTTACTCATTTTCTGATTACGCTAACTTGGCTACCGAAACACATGCCGTGAGATGGCATTTTAATTCAGACATGGGAAAGTGTTTTTAATAGATATTGAGTTTGAAAAAATATGGGTTCAAAATGAGTTTTCGCCAGTTGTCTTACTTGTATGAATGATAATCATCAGAATTCAACATTTGTGCTGATGCACTAAATTACTGATCACATGGTTTGGTATTCATTATGTTATATTTCTTTTCAGAGACGTAAACTTGATGCGGTATACTATTATATGAGGAGTTTGATGTCTTCAAATCCTGTTCCGTCAGCTAGAGAAAAACTTGTTACTCTATTGGACGAAAACAGAAAAAAGGTTAGTGCAAATTCAAAATCTGTATTTTTATACTGATACATAGTATCAGGAGTGGCATTCTGTGGTTTTCACATTGAACTCCAAAATTGTCATTTGCTGACATAGATCTGTTGTAATAATGAACAAAATTTTTTAATTTGAAATGATAATGAACCAAATTCAGCATATTGATATCTTTCACTAACAATTCTTTGATTTTTAATAATTACTGAATGTTCAAAATGTTGGTTTGATTATTGACTTTGAAGAGAATTGGAGAATGTTTCCTTGACATTTTTTCATTAAATATTTCTCAATCTTCGAAATCCATAATAGTTTTGTATAATCGGTGAAAAGAGTTGAACCACCAGATATGTCAGTCATAGTTAAGTATTTACCATATGAGGCTACATAAAATTAAATTGTGGCAGATTTTCCTATTCACCCTCTTGTTCTTCATTCTGGCGATGTGTAGCCTTAGCAATAAGAAACTCTATTTTTGGCAGTATTTTCTACACTATCGTATATTCAGATCAATCAGTTGTAATCTGCCATTTGCTTAGCTAGTCTACTAAGGAAACTTCAAAATTTCTGGAGAAAATTTTAGAATGATTTCCCTGTGGAGTACTTTTTCTCTGCATATTGAAAATTGAATAACACATTTCTGAAATTTGACTGAATAGTTCCATATGATACTGTTACGTTTTTTCCCATGGGTTGACCAATAATCGAGTACACTGAACAATAATCAAACTTAACTTTATTTCAATTTGAATACAACAAACATTTCAACTATTATTCGAATGTCTATCGCCTTACTAGTTCGCTCCGCGTACCGCACTGTAACTTCCACTTTACTGTCTCGATAGGCGAGTGGATGTCGTTTATATTTGCCAATCGAAGACGCTGGAAAAGTCTTCGGAATTCTATCGAAGCGGCGCGAACCTCGAACAGTCGCAAAACATCGGGAGTATTATTCTCGAAGCAACGCCATGTTTGAATGGCCGCTAACGCACGTTGAGTTAGGCGTGATCTTGGTCACGTCACAATTGAATTATGGCTACCAGCGGCGGCCGGCGTTACTTTAGGTCATGATTAACAACAATACTACTGATTATTAATTGAAGTATCATTTGCAGTGTGCCTCTGAACAAAACCTGTAAGTCAACATTTTTTTTTCCAATAAATTGCGTCTTAGAACTTTTTTGTTTTGATTTTTGGGTAGACTTGGAATACACTAAGTCTTTTAATCCATAATATTTGAATTTTCAAGATCGCACCTCCTATAAATCAAAATGATAAATTTACCATCTTCTATCTTAAGATGTCAAAAGATATTTTATAAAATGGTATGAAAACAATTGACATTCCCATTGGGTCAAACCATTTACTGTTTTAAGTTAGGCTGTTGATCAATTTCCCCAATGGAAGTTCATCTCAAATTTCAAATTAGATACTATCAGAATCATCATATGTTCATTGTCTTATTGCTTGAACTCTCGCTTCTTGCAATTTGCACCTGTGTTAGCTTGGATTATAGAATCGTCAGTGAATTCAGCAATCACCTGTCTGAATTCTTGTAGCAGTGCTGGATATGGGTTTATGACTCTAAGCCTATCAATGTTACTAATGGAACCTTCAAAATACTGAACGCCCTTAGAAAGTACTGTCTTAATAAGGCGGGACTCTGCCGTAATGGACAACCTTTCCCTGGCTACTTGTGAGACCCTTTATGGACTCTCAAGTAACAAAAGAATTTGAGTTTACAGATGAAACTAAATGGCCCCAATCGTCCTCCCAAGAACATGGATCAAGATCGAGACCTTCTCAGTACTCCAACTTCTGATCTTGTTGAAAAACCAGGTGGTGCAACCAGGAAGGGACTAAGTTTTTTAGATCTTCTGGTCATACCACAGTCTACCTTCAACAAAGGTTCAGCTGTCCAAATCTCATCTTCATCAGTCGTAGGTAGGGGGTTGCTGGGGAACTGAAGGCACCACTCAGATTTAGACTCAGTCATTTTCTAAAGAGAAGAATATCTTATGAATCTATTTTCCACCAAAAACAAACTTTCCCTGCAAAGGTCAGCAAATGCTTAAGCTCAAACGATGATTTAAAAAAACCAGAGATGAGAGAAACCCTGCTTGGTTGAATCTTATGTATCGTCGACGACCTCATATGGAAAGGTTGCTGCGGTCACCAATGTAGGAATATTGCACCTTGAACATGAGTCAACTTCAATATTGACGAATTAACTGGAATATGACATTATTGCTACACAGATAAGACACCAGTGCTGCACATTTTAGCCTGGATGGCTACAGGTTATCAAAGAGGGTTAGACGAGTGTCTCATGGTTGGTGTGTGCATTTAGTACCCCGCAGCAATGGAATAATACCTCTCTGAAATGCTTCACAGGAGACTTAATTTCAAAGCCAAATCTTTGTTTTTGTTACTTGGTAGGTCATTCACCAACTAGCCGGCTTCACCAAAAAAGTTGAACTTATTCACTGGAGTGAATTTGTGTGACCCACAATAAATTCTTATTCATATGTCCATACAAACGCGCCTAAGGTAGCTAATGTATAGTGAAACACGTGTGGCGGTTTTGTAAACTGTTCAATGAAAATGTTACAATAAAGTGTTACTTGAATACGATATGGATTTTCATCAAATATCAATCAATTCAATTCCATAAACAACACACCGATACCATTTTTATCGACATTATGCATCATATAAGGTGGAATGTTGTTGGCTTTCAGGTACTCTTTTGCGAGAAAAGAAATGATCCACAATATTTCAATAAAAATTGCCGTTTATACCTTGTTTATAGAAGTGTTCTTTTTATTAACTGAATGACTAATTTATATTCACCAATAAAACATTTATGCTCATTTTCTCTTTCTGTTCCACATGCTGACCATCTTCAAATAGTATCTTCATCAAATGAACGTATGTATGTATGTTATTTATATTTTAACACATCAGATGCTGTAATGAGTTCACCTTGGATATTATCATTATTATATATTTTTCCTTAGACGAGGGTATCATATAATAATACACATTGTGTATTGTGTCACAATTGTGTCAAAGCTAATTTCTAATCAACAGATTAAAAATCACCCAAATAATTTTGTATAATTTAATTCAATTATATAACTGGTTTAGAATTACATTTCAATTATTGAGGAATGATTTCTTTATGAATGTTTTAGGAAAATCGCCTTCAGTTCACTCCAACAAAAATGCAATATGAATTATATTTTCAATAATTTTCAAATTTTTTGATAACATTTTATAAAGTTTTTATTAAATTTTGAATGGATTCGATTATACGGAGCACCAACAAATTGTTTTTCTTTGG
>WOGO01001979.1:0-16754 GCA_015342085.1 Leptinotarsa defecta | reverse complement strand
TTATTTAAGCTTTGATTCCATAATTTTATTCATAAGTGACGTACTGTTTTTTGTAAATAATCATTGACCTACCATATATACGCTATGTATCACAAATCGTGAATAAATATTATTATTATTATTGTGTGTATGGACAGTCTGAGGAAAGCGCTATTGTATAGTGAAACACTTGTTGCGGTTTTGTGAACTATTCATTGAAAACGTTTTTTACATTTTCAAAAAAATTCAAATCATCAGAAAGTGACTATCAGTTCATTTGTTGTCCGTTACAATAAATGAATGGAATAAAAACAATTGGTGAAAAAACCCAATACCTGAAAATGATCCCTCAATTCATAGAATGTAATAGCATTTTTGGAAAAAATATTTTCGGCTTTCTATGTCGGTTGACGCCTGACAAAAAGGAATAAAGTAATTAACTATGATAAAAACTCATGCATGAAAGTTTCTTCAAGATACAATCTGTAAAAAGTCTATCCAAAACAACTACTTTAAAATTTATGAAAACACATACATATTTGCAAACGTTCATATACACATAAAGGGTATGAATAAGATGGATCCCATACAATCTTGAAATCTGTTTTTGTCGTTTCACTGTTTGTATATTTGTGTTCAGTTCATAAGTTCGATTTTTTTTAAAAGAATGCATTGCTGCGTTTTCAAGGTCATTGGTAAAGAAGCATAAAGTGGTAGATTCTCAGTAATTCTCCCCTATCCTGTCCAATTGTGACATATTATTACCATTTTATATCATATTTGAATCACTTCAAATTACTTTTCTCAAAGTGAAGTTGTTTGAAGTCAAGTATCCCAGACATCTGATACAAAGGTTCACTTAAATATCCGAATCTTTGCATAAGATAACTCAAGTGGTAGAAGATGAGTTTTACATATTGATATAGATTTTCGTATATCTATATCATCCCTATATCCATACCATACCAATGAAAAAATTGTTTTAAGTTGATTTTCATCTATTTATTCTTTTATTACGATGACTCGCTGACCTGTCCCTCAACTTGGTCCACTGTCATGGTTAATGTTATCTCAATATTGTCAGTGAAGAGGATATAGAAATAATAATGAAGACCTGAAACGTTTTGAGTTCGTGTTTAATCGTAAAGTGCAGAATGCATTTTTGAAAAGAGCATAAAAATAAAACGTAGATATTTCTTCATAGTTGTGGTGACGTTCAAAAATATATCATGATGAACTATATCTTCATTCTGAAATGCTGTTCGAGCAGGACACCTTGTTTGAAGACCTCTTGGATAATTTTAAAAATATATTAATTTTTATATCATATATCTGTATGATGAACTGAATTCCAATAACTAAAAATGTGTTTTTTTTTCGTACAAAATAATATAGATATAAAATCAATAAATTATTTTACACTGGATATGATAGTTATATAGATATTTGAGTTTTCAAATAATGTATGAATCTCTCTTCCAATGAGAAAATCAAGATACATTCTGTGTACAGAAATTCATAATTCACAAGAAAGGTAGTGAAAAAATCAACTTTCTGCAATTTATTCAGCAGATGCTTCTTTCAAGCGTTCAATAATCAAGAACTTTCAGGTATGAAACATTTTTAAAAAACGATTTTGCCATTATTGAAGTGTATATTCACGTCTTGCACTCTTTTCTGCCATATATGCCGAAAATAACATCTACACTAAAATTTTTGGTATTTTGTTTACATTATTTCGCGTTTTTATTTTTCAAAATGAGATACAGCTCATGTTACTTGCTGATAAGTGAAAGAATTTTGAGAACATAAAAAAAAATTAAATAGTTTTTTTTTAATCTGTAAAAAAAATTACAGATTCTTTCAGGGATTTCATATCAATTTATATCATACTAGAATATAGAAGTACGGAACTAATCAAATGCATGTGTCATTTAATATTTTTTCTTGTCAGATTATGTCAATTTACAGTTCTTCGGTAGTATAGTTATAGCGAACGTAGTAAATATCCATAAATAGGATCTGAATTTCCACTATTGATAAAAGAGCGAATTGAGTAGGAAGAAGATATTAGGATACAAGTATTTCAAAGGATGAAGCTCAATGTCAATGTCACTGTCAAAGTTATTGTAATTCTCGTTATAAATATTTCAAGAATGCTGTTGGTTTGAAGATACATAAAGCGAAAATACATCAAAATTCAAGAAATTGAAACCATTGAAGTCTCAGAAACCTAAAAAAGCTCGCATACCGTTCCACAAGAGACTAACTGATTTAAAACGTAATTGTGTTGTTTTAAAGAGAATACCGAAGCCTGCCACAATTCCATCGAATTCTGGGAGAAACTTCTTTCATTTGGTTACAAAAGTTTCTAGATTCCGTATGATGATGGCAAACGTAAAATATCTCTATAGCAAGTATTGTAAAAAAACTTGAATCAAACTACATTTATATCTACTGAAACTGAATTTATCAAGAAATATAAAAATCCTGAGTCTATCCTAATTAAAATGGTGAATAATAAAGTTACAGATAGATATCTTTCCGACACTGTGAAAGTTCTATGTTCTGATGACAAACTGGCAAATTTTGCCATGGAAACCTTTCGTGAACTCCAGTCTAAGCATCCCCAGTCAAAAACTCAAATTTGTTACCAAACTAAGATCTCTTCAGCTAGTTCTTCAATTTTGAATGATAATGAAGTTCGCCAAGCAATTATATTCTTCCGTACTAGTTCTTCTGCAGGTTTGGATTCTTTGAGGTCATCTCATCTGTAGGACATAATACCTTATTGTGCTGGTTCTGCCGCATCGAAGATTTCATTGCTAACAGCCATTCGTAATGTGTTGTTATCAGATACTGTGAACAATGAAATTTGTCCTACTTTATTTGGTGCTTTATTATATACTTTGAAAAAGAAAAATGGTGGAATTAGACAGATTGCTGTCGGCAATGTTTTTCACCATTTATTTGTAAAATTGGCTTCATTCAAGTTGAAAGAAAAATTAGGAAATATTTTCCGTCCATTTCAATATAGTTTTGGATCTGCAAGTGGCTGTGAAGCCATAGCCCACGCTGCCCGAAGATATATTTATGAACACGCGTCCTAGAATAGGAAAAATTTACTCAAATTGCATTATAAGAATGCTCCCAATATGCCTAATCGATAATTTATCTTGAAATTGGTTCAAATTAGTTTTCCAGAGTTATATCCTCTTGTATTCTAATGCTACCATCGACCTTCCATACTGACATTTGATGAAAATACATTATCCTCAGAGCGTGTAGTACAAGGGGATATCTATTAGCACCTGTTCTCTTTTGCCTGTCCATACATAATATAATTGAATATTGAAAAACAGAGTTCAATGCTTGTTATTCAGATGACGGTTCGTTTGTAAGACGATATTAGGAACCTCTTAATGTTCTTTCGTCTGTTATTAAAAAATCAAAGTAGATTGGGCTTGAAATTAACTTTAAAAAATGTGAACTCCATTTTCTGAGCGAACCAGATTCGAAATTTCAATGATATTGCTCCGGGAATCAAAATAATTGATAGAAATGATTTGATCCTTCTTGGTTTCCCTCTCACAAATGAATCATTCGTTACATCTTTCGAGAAAAAATTGCATAATTTCAGAAATTCCAGGAACTGTTCGACTATTTCAAAGCTCCACCATTTTCCTGGTACCACTATACGTGTCTGACCAAGGATGATGAAGAAATTCGAAGCTTTCTTCGAATTCTGTTGTATTGAATGATCAATTGTAGAGCAATGCATGGTTTCAGGCTACTCTTTCAGTCTCTCATGGAGGTTTAGGCATTCGCGCAACCATCGATTTTTCATTACCTGCTTTTCTCTCTTCAAGATATAGTGTGACTAATATGACAGAATCAATTCTAACACCCTCATTTCCATTGGACAATACCTTGAGGAAGAGCAAACAATTGTGCATATCTCAAACTGATCTAGAGGTACCAAGTACCAAATGAAATGTTCGACAGACCTGGGATATTTCTCTGGTGATTGTTAGTTTCAGCTAAATCTCCCATTGAAAATGCACCTATAATAGGAGTGTCGTCAAAACGTGCAGGCGCGTGGTTTAATGCCTTACAAGTTTCATCCCTTGGTACATTATTAGACGATGAATCCTTTAGGAGTTGCTATAGGTCTTCGACTAGGTTACAATATTTCTGTTCAACACAAATGCAAATGTGGAGTGATTCTAAACCGACGAGGATATCATGGATTGAGTTGCAAATATAACGCCTGACGCTCTTCCGATTATCAAGTTGTAAATGATGTCATCAAACGTGCATTAGGTTCGGCAAATATACCGTCCATCTCAGAACCTCCAGGCACTTGCAGCGATGATGGAAAACGACCAGATAGCATAACTCTCATTCCTTGGTGGAGTGGAAAACAGTTTGGGGTTTCACCTGCGTCGATACTCTGGCTCCAAGTAACGTTCCTTCGAATTTCATATCTGGAGGTTCGGCAGCTTCATCAGCGGAATTGGTGGAAAAACGGAAATACAAATGATAATTTCGTTTTTAACGCAATATTATTCGAAACGTTTGGTATCTTTGGCCCCCAAAGCATTGGAGTTCATTCATGAAATCTGCATAAGGATCTCCAAAGAGACAAAAGAACTAAGAGCTACCTCTTTTCGATTCAAAAAATTTTACATTCTTATACAAAGAAAAAATGCGGCTTCATGTTGAGGCACAATTCCTCATTTCAAAACACTGGGTGAGTTATTCATGTTCCCCATGAATATATCAGTATCCGCCTGAACAATAGTGAATACGAATATCTAAAGACAGTGCGAGAAGTTGAAATGTGCAGTGTGGTGGAAGACTTGCAGTGAAATGGTCGAGCTTCGACAGAAGAGGAGCCATGTACCTCTTCGAGTACTCCAGAAGGTTCGACCAGTTTGTTTATCCTGACTGTTAGAGGATGGGCAAGTGTTTATCTATACATAAACAATCGAAAGTAGGGCAGTGAGTTCGCAAGCAAGAGGTGTGCTTAATCAAAGGAATTGCTACATCAACTCTATTTCGCAAACCCTTGTCGTATGTCCACCACTTCATAACTTGCTGAACAGCTTGGGCAAATACATCTCTTCGAACGAGAGAAGGAAGTCCTCCAGATTATAGTTGGTATATGTCATTTTGTGAGGCAGTTTTACTACTCACCTTCCAACATTAGAACAAAAGACGTGGGTACAAGAAATACCTTAGCAAAGCTGCGGAAGAGTTTTTAAGTTTTTTTTAAAGGTCTCAATGATGAAATGTTAGAGTTGATTGATTGGTTTAAATGTTACACAGAAGATGGAAAACCTCGTGTTGACTCTTTTATGGGCAGTGATTCAAGTGATCAATGGAAGGTTATAGGATAAAAAAATAAAAGATATGTGAACAGAAGGGCCAACTCTGCTAGTACACCGATAAGCGACATATTTGAGGGAAGTTTAAAGTCAAGCATACATCGTGCCGGAGATCATATTACTGAGAATATTCAGACTTTCCTCACGCTGCCTCTCAACATTGAGAAAGTTGAGACTGTCAGGAAAGCGCTTGAGGTACTGGTCTCCTAAAACAGATTAGAGAGGATATCAAGGCTTTGTAATTTGAATTTGATTTGAAAATTGATTCGACACTGGTTTCATCGAAAACACAGTCTCCAGAAGACACGCTATTCGCCTTCATGTACCGCGACGGCAAAGAGGCCAACACACTACGTAACCGATGCCTCCCATGTCGGCTGTTGGTGTACGACGATTCCTCGGTCAAGACCGTACATAAAGAATACGTGTTGAAGCCTAGGCAACGCGAGTTTCTTATTTTTTGTTTTACAGGCGCGATTTTGAATTTTATTCTGATTAAACCTTTATCAGAAAATGTATTATTTTTTAAATTTCATTGTATATTCAAACAGTTTATTTTGTTGTATTTTGTTTTCAGGAATAGATGAGTTGTTTCATCAGAAGTTGAACATACTTCAGATATATTTCAAAAGTATTTTAGTGCTTTTTGTTTAAGGAAATTTGGATAGCAATACGATAGCTTTCGGCTGAAAAATTAATTTACATGATACTTTCAACTGATCCGCAATTGCTTCTCAATGAGAACGTAGGTTTTCCGATAATTTTTCAACCATTTCATGAGCAATTTCGAAGAATTATTTAAAACCGTACAGTAAAATGTCGTACATTAGAAGGAAGTCCTTGTTCTGATTCGTCATCATTTTTTCAAGAATACACCTGTGTCTCTGATGTCGTTCTCGTAAATTTCAGGACATACAGTCGACGATGACGAAGATGGTAAAGTGGAATTTTCAGACCTCGTTCTTCGACTCCTCAAGAGGTGGTGGTAAATCGAATGTGTTACGACGAAAGTTTAACGAACTCTTCATTATCTAGAACAGTTCAAACTCGAATCGATTTTCGTTTCGTTTGCCGTACTTGACTGATAACAATAAAGAGGTGTTTTAATTATATGTATTTCACTTATGAATTCAATTGAATAACTGCAACATTGAAAGAAAGCATAATTTCAAGAGATGGAGCATTATGTCTGAAATGATTTGAAAATGGTGAATGAGAGTAAACACATATTTCTATTACCTGAAAAATCTTTTGAAAAACGGGATTGGTTTCCAGTAAATTACGAGGGCTACTTTCTTACTGGATCAAGCACTGTTATTCGACTAAATTGCATGCAATCCAGCAAGAACTTGGCGAGGAATTTTTTTTAGATACTGAACATTGGAAATTGAAATCCGCTCAGAAAAATATTGTTACTTTTATGCGTTCTTAATAAATGATGCACTTATTCATATTCAATGAGCAACTGCTGAGCAGCTGGTTACACTTTTTAATTAGCGCAATTATTTCAGTTATTTACTCCTCGCTATTTTAGTTTTCGAACTATCAAACATTCTGAACAAATTGCCGAAATAATCTAATTTGCCTACAATATACAACTCGATATTTTGATATAATATATCCCTTTCGATTATTCTCGTATATTCTTGAAATTCATTACATGCTCTGGAGAAGCTAGACCTTTGCTATGGTAATGTTTTACCCCACGTTTCTCGGGGGTTCGAAGATGAATTGGAATAACTGCGACGAAAATGGTCAAAATCATTCAGTAAATCAAAAATGTATCAAAAAACTTTGTATTAGACACATTATTTTAAGCAGTCGTATATAGTTGGATAGACATCGATCCGATTTTAATTTTTACCTGACACTGATGAAACGCAAAAAGAAAAGAGTTGTTCAGGATTCTTTGGGTTGATTGAACTGTTTCATCGATTTCATTACCCTTTTTCTTGAGTATCTTCTAGAATCCACCCTGCACATCTTCCACCAAAATTATTCCTCTTGAAGCCTTGACAGTGTTTGCAAGTTTGTGCAATGAAAAAGGTAGTAATTAGGATTTTATACGGTAAAACAGGAAATGTATGTGGGTAGATGAAGCTTTCATATCTTATCTCAGTGAGATACATATCAAAACCCAAAAACGTTATACTAGTTAGGCAAGAAGTATGTTGTCAAATATACGCATCATATGAGCCTTAGCACCGTGGAAATATATTGGTTTGGTAAAATAAAGGATCCAAAATGAATGTAGTCAGAGATATCATCTCTACCATTTTTTACACAGTATTGGATGCTAGAGAGACGTATTTTCTTGAGAGGCTCGAAAGATGCACTCGTGATGTGAGCATCTGTATTTCATCAGTTTTGAATTCTAAAGTATCTGTTAATTGTGAGTCTGAAATGTCTTGAAACTACAAAAACCCTAAGACAATTGACATAGAGAAATTAAGTATTCTTGTGTGGATGCCAGATGACAATGAAATTAAAAAAATGATCTATATGATCTCTTGAATAACTATTTGGAGAAAGATTGATCAACCGAAATATTGCTGACATGATGATGATGAGCGCAAAGATGACCTCTCAAGAAAGCTAGTCACACTCCAGTGTATAACAAAAAAGACCTGAGATAGGTGACGAAATTTGTTGACGAAGACACTGCCCACCGATGTAGCAATTTAACAAAATAGGAAAATCGGACATAGGGAGTTGCTGCGGAAACTACAGAATATTTAACTTGCAAATCTCAAACTCTGATCTGCAAAATGATCAACTTTTCTGAAGGGATAACCTCAATGCCTTTCGATATCAAGGATTTGCCTTCCAGGAAACTGATCAATTTGCTAGAAGTCCCAGCATCTCAGAATTCGAATTGCTTCTTTCAACATCTTGTCTCAGCTGGTAATTCAGAACATTATTCAGTAATGTCAGCAAACCTTCCAAAAATCTTTCAACAAACCTTTTCAGGAAAGATTTTCCGAACGGTCTTTTCCGTTTCACAAATCATATAAAATGATCCTACGCGTAATTATTGTTTTAATAGAATACATTCTCACAAGGAACTTAAAGGAGAGACTTTTACATGGACCTAGATAGGGTATTTTCAATTTTCATTTTGAAATAAAATAAAAAATTCATTTCCATCTTTTTGTCACTATGCACAATCATAAACGTACTCATAAAACATGTTGAACAGAACTTACTGAAAACAATTTCGCAGTTACACTTTTTATATTCATATTATGTTCAAGATTTCAATACCAACGTTTCACCTTTGGGGAGCGATGATATCAACTGAAAAACATCCGAACCATTTTTTCAAATCCTTGAAACCATATATTGTCAATATGATATATATTGTGTTCCCTGATTGATATTACTGGAGGTGTTATGAAGAAAACTTTGGAATTTTATTTTGAGAATGTATTGATTATCCAAAAAAATAGTTGGTCTTGATAGTGGAGAAAAAAGTATTTTTTTTTGTTCATAGTATGTCAAATGTTACCAAAAATTGTTGCTGAAATTATATATTATGGTTTTTGGCCGTGGTCTGCAGGTTTTTATACTTGATGTTTTGTCTATTACTGCGATAGACATTTTCAAAGCTAATGTGGTAACAGTCGCAGTGCCCGAATTGGTGCTCGAGTTATTTTTCTCGTTGTTTCCAACGCTGAAACTATGATGCTAGTATTTGATATTGGTAGTATATTATTATTGGTTTGCGTGGCTTGGTTTCTTTTAAATGAATTATCTGTTCTTGATTGTATTCTATCAAGTATAGGAAATCAGATTTTATTAATGTTCACTACCTTCTTCTTTTCTATTCAAATAACCCCTGTGTTTTTGAATTTCTATTGCCTTTCTTAATACCCTTCTTTATTGAGAGCATGCTGTCAACCAACATTCATAAAAACTGGATACCTGTCCTTGAAACAAGCTATATAATAGTAGTAGTGTTAAAATAAAATAAAATAATGTTGTTGGGTTTACTACATAAGAACACAGTGCAAAAATAATAACTCGTGTCGAGGTGTTAAAAATAACGATTTGGTGTTGGGAAAAACTCCAGTAATATTCATTACTACACCAAAAGTTCCAAACAGTGCATCATATGAGATATTACAGATTGAAGTAGTCTCATGAAACGGAGAAAACTTTTGAAATAACCACGACCATGACCACAGAGTAAAAGGAAATTAAAAAAAAATCAAAATGGGCAAAAAATACATTGAAAAATGAAAAAAGATTCCAAATCAAGTGATTTCACGACGTTTCAATTGTCAGTATCCACAATCGTTTTCGGATGATGACTGGACTAATCCTCCGAGAGATGACTATTTATAGGTTATATATAGCGCATTCACCTGTCCCCTTTTCCCCCTATTCGCTTTACCGGTTCAGCGGGAGTTGAACGTTTTCCCCTTGATTAAGGGTTTCCGTATGTTGTACATCTCTACGCTAGCTCGACCGAATGCTTCGTTGGACAACATATATGCAGTTTCTTTGAACTTTCTCTTGAAACAGTGTTCCTCCCTATAGATGTTCTCAGCTTGAGACCACTTGATGTCATGTTGATGAGTCCAAACATGCTCTGCTATTCCCGATTTGCTGTTTTATCCTCACTTTGTGGTTTTCCTGTGCTCGACAATGTGAATTTTTGATGGCCTCTTAATTTCACCGATATAGGATTGGCCGCACTCACCTAATCTTAGAAATTGTCCATGAAACATTGTCAACCACTTGCAAACAAACATTCCAATCCAGAAATTTTAGGTTTTTCAAACCTCAATCTACGAAAAAATTCCTACTGAGCTGAATTTTGGTATACACATTCATTATGGCGTTTTAATGAAGATGTGAAAAATCGAAATTGATATCGTGCCGACTAAAAAAGTTATAAGGTTCAACAGTCAAGAAAATCAGTTTTTCGATAATATTTCGCGACCTATGGATCGAAGGTCAATGAAGATTTACAAAAATTATTCCTCATACGATTATCTACAAAATATGTCTCTTACATTTTTCTGTAAAGTCAACCGTTTTCGGACTAGAGCCCTGAGAAAGCGAGTAGGATGCACTCACATAGGGTATTGTATACCGTATATTGCTTTTTATCAATGTATTTTAAGTTTTCTCAAAACTTCTAACTTCTACTCGGGTGTTTTGTGACAAATATACTTATATTATAGAGGTTTCGGAATTTAGTAAAATCTACTATATATAATACAAATGACCTCCACTGGCAAATGTTCCGTTCTTTATTGTAAACACTTCTATCATGATTCATAACTCTCAGCCTACCCATCGATCCGTTATTGCTATTTCAACGAATTAGTTTGAATAAAAAATTTGAGGAAAATCTTTGTGAATGTTTACAATATGAATTAAGTCCATATCCAACAGCACTATTTGATAATGTTGGCATAAGAAAAACTCAGAAATCAAAAATATAATATGTTTCTGATTTCTGAGTTATATAAATAATAATAATAATAAATATGCTTTATTGTCTTGAGGGCAACTTGTTGACAAAGCTTGAGCAATAGGACAATTCATATAACTTATTAATATAAGTAAAATCGCAAGTCATAGTAGATAATAAAGAAATTTCGTTTAACTAGTAAAATACGAACATAAGCTTAAGCAATAAGGACAATTAAATATAACTTGGCTACCGACCGGTCGGTCGGTAGCCAAGCGGTTCGGCGTGGGTACATTGTTCACTCACTCGAATTGACTGCCGTGTTGGTCGGTGGTTCAAGCCCTAGTCTGAACGATCGATCTTCACTTGCCACCGTCCAACCCGTGTTAAGAATCACACGTTAAAAGGTAAGACCTCGTTGATCCTTAGCTCGCACAAGTTTTGACTTCTGAGGGTTGTCGTTCGTAGGGGTGCGACAGTTGGTTAACGGAAAACAGATTTTTTTTAAACAGAATATAAATAAAAATCAAGTAAGTTATAAAGATAATAAAAAAAATTAGCGACTAAACTTAAAAAATAATCAAGTTATAACATAACTTTTCGTCTAAAATCAACACATAATACATGGTCATACCATAACATACCATAAACATGCTAAAAGGTGTCTACAAAGTATTCTTGTAGACTGTAATAGGGCTTATCTACTAAAAATTTCTTTACAGTCTTTCTAAAACGCTTGCCTGTCAAATTAGAGGACCTTACATCGACTGGCAGATGATTGTAAATTTTAGCACCATTGTAAAATATTGAATCGTTGACTGAGGTAGAGGTGGGAATTGGGAACCTGAGGATAAATTCCGTATTTCAAATTGAATAGGGTAAGGTCGCAACATTATATCTTGATTTGTGTTTATTCACCAAGCATACTGTTTTCAAGATAAGAAGTGCAATGACAGTTAATATTTGATTATTAAAAAAGAGTTATCTGCAAGAGTCTCTAGCTTTTACCTTACAGAGGAATCTTACAGCTCTTTTCTGAATAATCAATGTAGAAGACAAGAGAGTTGGACACATGCTCCCCAAAAAGGTATCCCATATCGAATTTGTAAGTCAATTAATGCATAGTAGGCCATTTTTGCAGTACTGAAATTCAACTCCTTAGAAACTACCCTCACTGCATAACAAAGGAAATTTTACTTCTGAGCTGTCGGACGTGTTCATCATAGTTAAGCCTATGATCAATCAATACACAATCAATACAAAATGAAGTATTCATGCATTAATTTTATTTTTCAGTTGACCCGTGCAAAATATAAAAGGGGGGCATTAAAGAAATGCACTGTATGTATGAAATATTTTGAAGAATCTTTTGTTGAAACTCACCAGAATGGTCCCAAAGTTTGGTGGAGATATATTGACGATGTCTTTGCTATTTGGAATGGAAACCATGATCTGAATGGATTTTAAAATTATATCAACGAACAGGATCGACAATGAAGTTCTCAATAAAGATTGAACAACATGGTCAACTTCCTTTCCTTGATATCATGTTGGAGATCAGTTTGATTCAATACAAATGCTTATCGTAATGAAACACATACTTATAGATCCTCCACTATATATCAAACCATTATGTGAGAGTTGAAAAAGGTATAATAAAATGTCTTTATAATAAAGCAAAAATGATTTGCGATTCAGCTGAAAAAAAGTAATGATAAAATCTGTTCTGTTTTGGTTGGTTTTCGGGTTTTGTCGTAGTCTTTTTTGGTTAGTCTCTGAACGTTTCAGCCGCAACTGCGACAGCCATCCTCAGTGGCGTGGTCTAAGTATCCTTAAAATTTCTTGGAAAACAACGAGTACACTGAGATCTATACTCACATACTCGTATCATATGAGACCCAATAACATAGAAGAAAAAACAAAAATTTGTACGTATAAAATAACTTGCTCTTATGCCGAAAGTTATATTCGTGAAACTTCAATAGCATCAAAAGTGCGTAGCCTAAGCTTCTCGTTCTTGAATCTTCAATGTTAATATACAATATTGGTTAAAATTGCACTTATTATTACCATTACTTCTTACTTTAGCAAGAGGATTTTTTATTCCATCTGCCGTTGCTTCCGTTTGCATAAATCTTGATACGACGTTCACAATTTCTTTGCTATGTCCACTGAAAACCTTGTTTTTCAGTTTATTGTGAGAAGGAATTTTCAAATACAACAAATAAGTCACAGAATAATTTCTCTACTTACTCTACCAACACGATGTTCACTACTCGAATTCCTCGATGTTGTATTTCGATGTTGTATTTCAGTACACCACTTATCGTGGTGTACTGAAAAGTTTGCCTTTTCTACACGTGTTTAAAGTTTTCTATTGAAATATTTTCCAGCTTATGAAAAGTGAAAAGACTCTGAAGAATACACTTCTCAATTACCAACTTAAAACTGTCAAACGATATCAATACGATCAAGAAATTGCTGACGACTCACGTTTGTATAGCTATGTGTTTTCGATGTACCGGATCCAAACAAGAGCTCTCCCTGATTGAACGCAAACATTAACTGTTTTGTCTTCATTTTTCACCTGTAGAAGAAAATGATGCTATTCAAAAGTGTCCGTTTCGTTGCGTATTTTATCGATAATGCATTTGTAATCTTTTGTTATCCCAACTGTGAGAGAAGAGACTTTCAGAGTATGCAAACCGACAGATTTCCTGAACATCATTCAATAAAGACAGTAGTAGAAAAATTGTTTTTGAATTAATTTCATCCCATTTGATAAGCAACATTTGTAAATAACTTATTAATAAATATATTTGGAAAGCTGAATACACTTATTGAATGAATCAATCGAAGAGTTAATGTATAAAAATGTATAATTATAAATTCTTATTGCAAAGCGCTTTCGAGTGAGCACTGATGATGACGAAAGTCGAAAGTGCTTTGCAATAAGAATTTATAATTATACACTTTTATACAAAAACCCTTCGGTTCACTAATAACTCATTGAATCATCAGATTATCTCTTCACATCAACCAGTAATTTTTTGAAGTGAACTTCTCGATGTCTACCTTCATGACACATAAGTAGGATCTTCGTATGTATGTAAGTATGTATGTTTGTTTGTTTGTTTGTAACTCTCAAGCTCGGGATCTCTATTTGACAGAATTATGGACATTATTGCTTGATCTATTCGCGGGCAGATGACGCTGTACGTAACCTCTTTGATATATCGACATTATTGCTTGATCTATTCGCGGGCAGGTGACGCTTAACCTCCTTGATATAATTTGAACTCACTTCACATGTATTTCTCCATTGAAAAAAGTATATTTTTCATTAACACGCGCGCCTGCTGTGTTATTTGTAACCCTCCCTTGCGCGCCTTCTGCCTTGTGCTTGGTAGCCGATTTTCAGGATACCTCTCCGGAATTAGAAAATATCACTGGTCATTTTTCTAAACAATATACGGCTGATTGATTCCAAAGTTTAGATAAAATAAATATAGTTTAAAAATACAAAAAAAAAACGCTTTTATAGCATACGAAACTAAAAATGAAAAATAAGTATAGTTTAAAAACTAAAAAACACGCTTTCAAAGAACATCGAACTAAAAAGTTTAAATTTTTTTTAAATACCCTTAAAACAATAATGAACGAAAAATACTAGCATTATTGTGAAAAAAGCGTGGGCGCTTTGTGCTATATTTTTTGTATATCAAGCGCCCGTCGCTTTTTTCACAATAATACTAGTATTTTTAGTTCGTTTTGTTTTGAGCTTATTTAAAAAAAATATTTTCAACTTTTCAGTTCGATATTTTTTAAAAGCGTGTTTTTTAGTTTTTCAAACTATATTTTTTCATTTTCAATTGATCGGTTTTATTTAGCTTAGCCTGTTTGTTTATTTAGATCAAATTTAATAATTGAAGTTTAACCCCCTTCGTGTTGACAGATTGATCTGATATTTGGTACACATAGGTATTAAGTTTTGATAATACAATTCAATAAATTCTGTTTCATTGTTAATCCAAGATGACCGCACCTACAAAATGGCGGATTAAATATTGTTTCACAACTACCTATATATGGGAATCAAATGACTAGTAGAATAGTAGTGCAATTTTTAAAAGATGCAAATTCAAGATGGCCGCAGCTACTTGAGAATAAAAAAAATTTAAAAAAAAATCATGTAGAATAATGTACTAAACACTAAAAAAAATATTGATCAGATAAAAATAGAATCGTTGGGCGTAGTTTTTACATATTTACTCAGGTTACGCTACGCCTAACGATTTTTTCATTTTTTATACGATAAATACCGTAGATTGCTGAGGAGAGTGGTGTGATGACTGCCACATACGAATTATTTTAAAGATTTTAGCACATTATCTACAACATTATTATCTTTGTTTTTCAATAAAACCGTTCAACATAATTTTTTTCATCTCTTTTGGATCTTCGAAGGTTCAAAATTTTAAAAGAGTTCTGGACTACTCTACAATAGACATCAAAAAAAAGTATATTTTTGTAACTTAAAATGAAAATTGCGAAACTTTACCTGTTGAATAAACCGAAGTAGGCTCTTCAGTTTCCGGAAAACAAACAAAGGCAGTCAAACTTTCGTTCACAAAATCCAAACAATATTCCTTTGGAGAAAACATCATATAATCCGCAATAAAATCAAAACCGTAAAGAGATCCATTTTCCTGCAAATAAAACTGTTTCTCGAGTGAGATTTTGTAGTTGTTCACCTCACAATGGTCATGATGAAGAAAAAAGAAATCATTTGCATTCACTTCAGCCGGTCTAGTTTCGTTATAAAATTTATAATAATCGACTTTATCCGTGGATATACAATCACTTTCACTTGTTTCGCAGCACTTTCTGATACACTTTTTGATGTCGCATATACAGCCAAAAGTACTACCGTTCTCTACAAAGTAGTTTTCTTTGTTGAAAGTCACACCGTACCCCGTTATCTTTGAACCAATTTTCTTGCTGTTTGTCAGATTCACGCTGAGAATTTTGGGACACATGCAGTGGATTGGTGTGAAACACCAAAAGACCAGAAGCACGCAACCTTCCAGACGCATTTTTTCAATAGTTTCGGATTAAATCAACTGCGGTCTTAACACGGACAGACCTTGACGAACGTTAATAAGATAAAAGCAATACGAATAATGTAAATTGCTGTCTCTTCAGGATGTCTCTTTATCAGTCTGTCAACGGAAAACACAGTGCGGTTGAAAACTTGTATTGACAGTAACTGGTGCTTTTTTGGTGATCTACATGCACTTAATGGTTAATGACCAGTCCAGCCAGGTAATTATTAGTGACAGAGGGAGAGTTTGGGGATTTCATTATGTAATAGGTTCATTGCGGAAACAATCCATTAGGGTTGTAGATTTTTATGACAGAAAAGATAACGCATCAAACACGTGGAAGGTTTAAAGCAAATAGTCCTTGATGTTTACCAATTCTATTTCATGATGGAAGATTGGTTCGGAAATTTTCTCACGAGCAGTTTTAGGGATAGTAAACATTATTATCGTTTTTTCATCGGACATTTCCGATTATTTTGCACGATAGGTCGATGATTACCATCTTCTTTTGGCCTGAATTGGAGTATCTGCGTACCAACGACAGGACGGTGCTACGTGCCATATTGGATATTCTGCACGAGCTATTTGAAGGCAGATCGATGGGCTTGTTTCATGCTATGGAAAATGATACTGGAATGCTTATAGACTGATCGAATTAGTGGTATATTATACTTATCAAGCCTAATCGGTTCCAAAATCTCTTTATATTTGCAGAAAAATAAAAATAATTCGAAAAGCAAGAATTTAAATTGGCCGCGTGTCTGTTGACCAATAAGATTGATCGTGTCTAGAGCGGAGTTGCCAAGTGTATTGGTTTTTAATATCCAATCACAGATCTGATGATCCAATTTGACA
>WOGO01001978.1:0-16756 GCA_015342085.1 Leptinotarsa defecta | reverse complement strand
GCCAAAGTTAGTTAAGAAGGGGAATTATGTTATAACAGAGATAGATGAGAGTGATGTGAAAATTAAGACTGATTAATTTGATCTCAAAGAATAAACATTAATGATTATTATTGTTACTAAAATATATATGAAGAAGTTTAAAGTTATGAAGAGTATTAGATACAAAAATTAAAAATAAATACTAGTAAATTTAAAGAAAGAAAAACATTTATTACCTTTTTAATAGTATATTTGTTGATTTTTTGAGTTATTTATATCGACTATAAGTACAAAGTTTTTTAGTTGCTCTTCTTCAGAATGAGATATATCTCTTTCATTTCATAAAAATTACAAAATTTTGTTTATTATTCTTTGTTTTTTATCTGAAAATGATAATGAATCATTCCCTCACCCTGTTAATCATTCCCTCATTTTTATTTTTCAAATATTTAGTTTTAAGAGAATATAGATAAAAAATGGCAGACAAACACTTCTAAATAGATATCTTCAAGCTACTTTGATGATTTCAGCAACAAAAAAAAAGAAAATTCCATTAGAAAAAGAAATTTTAATTGTGTCTTAAATTTTGAAATTCCGTAAGAAATACCCAAATATGTCGCTATTTCGACAAACTTGCCAAAATAACCACGAAATAATTATTAAACTCCAAATCGCGAAAAAAAATGTGTTTAATTTTTTGCATGAGTTTCACGAATACTAAACAAATATACTATTTTATTAAATTTTCTCAAGGTTGTAAGTTGAACTAGTGTCACAAATTTTTTGCTGAGTATCAGTGATGGAATGATTCACGCAAATCATAATACGTTTCAAATCAAGGTTACTGTTTGTTTTAATTTGATGAAACGTGAAATCAATATTATGTTTATAGTCAGGGTGTCCCAAATTACACTCATAATCAATATATTCACTTCATTACATTCAATATGAACTGAACTCATTATATCGACAGTATGAATCTTTGAATATTTTTCTTCTGAAATACTGCTCATAGAAGTAATTTTGTTTTGAACACAATCTATCTTGCCCTAATTTTATCCCCATTACTGAATTTCTTTCCAGAGCCTCAAACAAGATTCTCATGCCGTTGGGTGGCTAGTTCTTATATTTTTCCTGGTATTCAAATGAATAAAGAAGCAAATATTGAACGAAAATAGAAAATATTCAGATATTCTTCGAATATTCAAATGTTCTTACTTTCGTTCCAAAAAAGCCTACAACAGAATTCTTGGAACTTCATAAATACCGGAGTAGATCTGCTTCATCTCAAAAATGGTGTTTCAAATAATTTCAAGGGTGCCCCAGATTCTCGTTATCTCAAAACTGATAAAAATATGTAAAGCCATTTTATAAATTATTTAATTTTTTCGTCATTAACGATCATAATAATTATAGCTGGGAGACCTATAAAAAATTGAAGGTGCTATAATTCCAATGTAAATATATATCTACGATGCTATCTGAAGTGAATAATTTATGTTAGAAAGGGCATAGTGATAACAGTTTTGAATTTTCTACTCCAAATGAAAAGAAATGATTATGAATTATGCCGCTTGAAATAACTTCAAGATTCAAAATACATTCTGGAGAAAACCGTAGCTATATTGTACGCTTGACCTTAAAATCCGAAAGAGACTCATTTTGTAGCTACTTATTGATATGGAGATATCAGTAGAATAATTAGGAGGGGAAAACTAGAGGAATGCCCGTACCTACTGTCCTTGAAATTCATAATTATTTCCAAACTGAATTCTTCAAAATATCTATTTAGAAAAAAATATTTACGATTTATTCTAGAAGTGAAAGAGACGGTGAATGCTTACTATGCACCAGACGCGAAAGATATTTTCATTGTACAAAAACGAATTTTGAGATGTATCGTGAGAGTTTCTAACAGAGAATCGTGTAGAGCTATTTTCAAAATATTTCGTGTTTTGAGGTTTCCATATCTCATTTTCGAAACGTGAGTTTATGTTTTCAGAAGTAAGAACACTTTCATTCGGAACAATGAACATGGTTATGGAACAAGAAAAATGCAACATTTTCATGTAAATTTAGCAAAAAGAGAAATGAATTCATGTACTCCTGATCATTTTGGCCTCAAAATATTCAAAAATCTCCCACAAAAATTGAAGTATATGAGTATAAGTTAAAGATTTTCTTAATCGAAAATTGTTTTTATAGTATATGTGATTTTATTAAAATTCATAAATAATATGTGACTATCTATGTGTGATGTAAATTCCAATGTTAGTGTATTTTAACCTTTTCATTTTTCTTATTTGTTGTAAATTTTTATTTTACTTTGATGTACTAATTAACCTGCCAATTGACAATTCCAATTCATGTAAGTCATGTCGAAAAATGGAAATAAATATTGATTAATTGATTGGTCGATTGAATTGAAAGTATCGTTTGTAGTCGTTAAGTTCGGGTAGACAGGAGAACACGAAAGTTTTCAGTTGTCATTTAAAGACAACTGATACAAACAATTGAAACGACTATATATTTTTTCAGTAACCTTATTCCTTTTTTAAATTCATAATCTTCAAGATTCTTTAGAGTATTCACTATGATTTTTTACTATTTTTCAATTTTTTTTACTTCCCACAAGGAATGCATTCCAATCAGTATTTTTCAGTAAGAAACATGAACCAAAGATAGAAAATTTTGTATTGTTCCATGTCACTCAATTGAATATATTCAATCATATTTTCAAAATATTCTCTACGTTATCATTGAAAGGCTGATAAATGCCATATTATTTCGATGTGGGTAAAGAATATTACTGGAATTAATCCCAACATTAAGGATCGTCTTCAAGAGGAAGATTGATCTTCTCCTTGAAGATGATCACTCGGTGATTGAAACAGGTGTCGAGGTGTTGAAAATAACGGTTTGGTGTTGGGATCAAACTCCAGTAATATTCATTACTTCAATGAAGGTTCCAAACAGCGCATCACAAGCCGATGTGGGTAGTAAAGAACTATATGTATTGTTTCAGCAACTCAGAGAAGTGATTCCGCATATAAAAATGGAGAGGAAACTTTCGAAGATAGAAACCCTAACATTAGCAAAAAATTATATAATGGCTTTAACAAACGTAATATGTGAGATGAGAGGAGAAGAAAAGCACTACACGTAAGTTGACTCGTATTCATTTCAATCTTGAAAATGTTTCATTGACAAGAAAAATTATTTCTTCATGGAAAATAGTAAACAAATCAATCGAAATCATTTCGTCAATTCCTCAAACAGAGATTCTTCAACCCAAATCGATTTTGAAGACAATAGCTAAGTTACTGGCTTCAATCAAAAAATCAATATGAAAAGATACATATTTCAAATAACGTTTTCTTCACTTTTTTCTCAAATCTGTTGTGTCATTTTTTCAACTAATCTAATTTTCTGAATTTCAATCAATGCTTTGTTATTCATGAATTCTAGATTTATCCTAAGCATATTATAAACGAATAAGTTAGTGACTGATTTGAGGTATAAAGTCTTCTCCAAAGTGCTTCCTTCATCTGTTCAATCTCAACATTTCATTTCATTTTCTCAATAACAAGTTCCACCCACTCACTCTTCAACTTTATTTTTTTCAGTTTGTCCACAAATATCGTTTGTTTTCTCTTTTATTATTAGAAAACTTACAGTTACAACAGAATGACTAGAAAGCACACATCGGTTGCCTGATTTTATCTTTATTTTCAGATGCTCGAATTATTCATCACTTTTTTATTCATGTCTTATCATGAAACCAATTCCAATATTTTGGTGCTTTCAATCAGTTACTTCGTCTAATCTCCTGTGGTCACGTGGGCCTGAAGTTGTTTTGTGAATAATATTCCAAACAAAATGAAGGCAACCCCAACATTAAATCGAGAGGCCATTAAGGGGATTGGGTTTTCACTTAAGATGTATACCCGCCTTGATAATTATTATTATTTCTCAATTAATTTGGCAATGGTGAACACCATTACTAAACTTGTTTTCATGAAATGTCAATATGCCAATATTTTACCTGTTTTGCCAGATTTGATCATTTACCTAATGAGTTCTGTCATTACCTAAGTAATATTATATATAGATGACATTACAGAATAGTTTGATGGATCACTATCTGATACATCTGATGAAGCTACCGTGTCATGCGTTTCAGATAAAATATTTTGTGAAACTAATTTTCATCAAGTAACGGGTCAGAATATCAATTCTTTGAAATGTAACTAGCTATGTTGACTGCATATGCATCTTCCATGAGTTGCTTTCATACATGAAAGTACTTTTAGCCGTCAACAAAATCAGAGTTTGAAATGAAAATTAAGACCAAGTGGTACAGCATATTGATAAATAATTTTCAATTAACTCTCTCATGGATTTTTTCTGCAGTGAAAGCATCCAGTTTCTTGATATTGTTTCAATATATTCATTGTATTGGGTCTTCTTTCAGTAAATGCTTGGAAGATTAGGTAAAACTAGTGAAAAATCATTTTGAACATGATATCTATTCACTAACAATATCATAACCTCCCTGATTTATATATCTGCCAATTATTTATCCAACAATTAGCTAATAACGGGTTAGCTGAAAATTAAAGAGATCCTACTGTGAAACTATCAAGGATATCATCAAGAATATCAACCCAAAAATAATTTTTCGGTAGTCGTTGTACGTAGTCTTTCCAGAAAATATGCGAGTTTTGCATTTTTTTTGAAATTCCGCCCCCTTCGGACCACTCTCAAGCTTTCCATATTATAAGTCTTGAAGATTCATCCTTCAGTAAGGCAGACTGCAATAAATTCCAACATACGTCAAATAATTATGAATTCTTGTACTAATGAAAATAAATAAATTGTGAGTCCTTTAAAGTGGTGTACCACTAGGGCTCCTTTCCATTCAAGAAATCAAGAGTAGAAAGTTTCCAAATTGACACCTTCTGAAGTCGATTTTGCTACTTTTCATATATTTCTAATGAATAGTCAATCAAGGTTGAGTTGAAAAAACGCCTTGGCAAATACTCCGCCTATTCAGCTAAATAACTAGACGTCATTTGTTGTGATTATTTGGATTTGTTATGTTGTATAAATACTTATATTATCATTATAACATTTGGTATGTCAGGTTTTGACTTCTATAGTTTCAGATCCATATTCATTTGTTTGTAAATGATTTAGGCTGGGTGCTGACTAGTGAGGAAATATTCATAATCATAATCAACAGTTCAAAGCGAATTCATGCATCGAATCGTAAGTCGTAAGAAATCGTAAGCAGTTGATCACTAATTTCCAATGCAAACATCAAGCACGAGCATGTATTTCATTTTCAGTTACTTACTCATGATATCTGTGTTGACTACTATCATTTGGCCTTTGGCTTTTCTGATGAATCTTTTTTTTTCACCGAAAACGCCTCACCAAACTGGGCAATATCATGCCAATTTTCAAGCGTGAATTGAAACTGTTTTCAGACAACAATAATATTGAATGAATATTCCTCAATAGAAAGTGAGTGCGAATTTATTCCATTGTTTGAATTTTGCATTTATTTATAATTTTCAATTAGGTTATATTGTGATTGTTTTTGTTTGTATTTTGGAATTTCTAGAAATGAAGATTTTCATCATCAGTATCATCATTCTCTTCACCTAGAAGGATGCGCCGAAAGCTCCACCACAAATATCGTTTCCCGCTGATGGTCGAAAATAACTACATCAGACTAAATAGCTTGTGTCATCTGAAATCAAACGAAAATTTCAATAAACTTGGCATTTCTCATTCCTCACAACGAGTTCAATATCTTTCGGAGCATAAGTTACCAATAGTATTTCGTTGATACAGTATAAACGCTGTAGGTGATAATAATTTTCTCAGTACTTTGTTGAAATCAGCATCCTAGTAGGCGATAATTGACTCATCAGGTCAAGGGTTTTGCTAAGCTGAGGCCTTCAAGCTTTGGCTTACTCTCAGGTTTCCGCAGAAATGAAGTGATCTCTGCGCTTCATGATTGCTTTTCCAGATGAATCTCGTTTATAATAACGGTTATTATTATCTGAAATAGGTTGCTGGTCAGGCCCTTTACTCGAAGCTATGGCCCATTTGGTGGGCATCGTTAACCAATTGACCATTCTCCACAACAACGAAGTTAGCGAAACAATAATAACAGCCTTCTGCAATTGTCCGACTGAGATTTCTGCCGTTTTGAGGCAAGCCGGAAAAAAACATGAATTCTCAAGACATAAAAATAGTGATATACGACTTTCTTAGGTGTTGCATGAATCTGTCTTCTGTTATGCCGATTAGCCTCTTGATAAAAATTACGTAGTCTGCTGCCTTCAAAAGTCAGAATTTATAGGCTATTTTTCATCACCTTTGATTGTCATTTTCCACGTATTTGTTTTACACTTGACTAACTTGACTACACCAACCTTGAATATTCTCATAAATATTTCAATACCTCATTTTGTGTTCACTTTTTGATTACTGTAATGTAATATAACTAATGAATACATTTTTCCAAAATTTTAAAATTACTGAATTCTCTTAATACCAAAAACGGAAATGTGAAGATATCTTATGTCGTGAGGATTCACCTGGGCAGTTCATTTCACTCTTTTTTATGGATAAGTAGTAAATAATTGCACTTAGTAAAACACTTTCACGAAATTATTCACATCGATAATTGTATCAACAATTGTAAACTTCTTGAAATAAAACACGGTAGGAGAATGACTGACAACAACAGAGGCAGACAAAGCTGAGTTGACAGCTGGATAACGTTTGCTGTGTCACTTTTGAATGACGAATAACGAAACAATGATTGATATACCCAAATGCATTGCTCTTATATAATTCATGGTCCAAAACAACCACTTCTCCCAAACACCAGAACGGTAACACTCTTCTCGATGCGGATATCAACAACCAAGTCGGCGTTTTCAAGAGACAAAAAAAAGTTTTTTTCATCTCCTGAAGACTCCAACATAGGACATGCTAAGAAATATTACTCTCAAGATAAGTACAGACCGGCCAACAAAATGTCAGCAATATGTTGATGGTATTGGCAACATATTTGTTGGACACAGCAACTTATATCCGGATACATGGCTTCAACAATGTTGCACGTCTACATCGAAACTACTTGCCAATCCAAACCAAACTCAGTTTGGAAGTGAAAACGGAACTGAACACAGCTGCTGCTGGAGCTAGTGCTGCTGTCATCACAATTGCTTTCCATTCCCAAAAACGAAAATGAATATAGTGGCAGGGACAGTTTTCAACAAATGTCACATGCGTTGGATAGTTCCGTAATTTTATTATTCCACGATAAGGGAGCAGCTATAAACATTCCAATTAGCTGTATCGCCTGCTTTTTGATCCATTTAATGTTTGTTGATGAATATAATCACAATGTATAACTGTGTGATGCTTTCCACGGGAAATGGAAAACATTGAAAACATTTATACAAGCAATGTTGGCGAGTATTCATCAACCAGTTGCTAGTTGACGGGATATACGTTGAAAACACCAACGTTGACATCAACATGTCAACATTTTGTTGGCCGGTCTATACCTTAGATGCAATGCAAATAAACATTATTTGCTATCCCAACAAACAACTTGTGATTATGACAAATTAAGATAATTTCAACTAGGAGGCACTCATCAAAATGACATCAGGTTCTCCAATGACGAGTTTATACGATGAGAGGAATATTTTGTTTAAGAGAAGATTGAACACGAGTTTTTTTAGTTAAATTATAATAAAGTATATAAAACTTGTTTCTTTATCTGAAATGCATTGAATATAAATCATTCATATTGAACGGAAGTCATTTTTGAAAACGCTTTTATTAGTTTCACGTGTATGTATGTATGTATGTATGTTTGTTTGTTTGTTTGTTTGCTTATAACTCTCAAGCTCAGGATCTGTATTTGACAGAATCATCGACAGTATTGCTTGATCTATTCAGGGGCAGATGGCGCTATACGTAAGCTCCTTGATATATCGACATTGTTGTTTGATTACTTCCCAGGCAGATGGCACTGCACGTAACCTCCTTGATAAAATTCGAACTCACTTTACAGGTATCTTTTCATTTGAAAAAAGTATTTTTTTCATTAATATACGTGCCTGCTGCCTTATTTGTAACCCTCTTTTGCGTGCCTGCTGCCTTGGGCTTGGTACCTGGTTTTCAGGCTCCCTCTCCTGAATCGGAAAATATCAATGATCATTTTTCTAAGCGATATACGGCTGATTCATCCCAAAGTTTAGATAAAATAAATATAGTTCAGAAAGACTAAAGAAAGAAAGAAAGAAATAAAAATATAGTTTGAAAAACTAAAAAAAATACTCTTTTGAAGAACATCGAACTAAAAAGTTAAAAATATTTTTGTTAATGAGCTTAAAACAATAACGAACGAAAAATACAAGTATACAAGTGTTTCAATCACCAAGTGATCATCCTCAAGAGGAAGATTAAACTAAATCTAGATACAATGTTGTCCAACTGAATCATTCCTCCATATAATGAAAATTCGAATTCCGAATCCTAACTAATCTAGTTTTATACTATTGAATTCATTTGCTTGTATTGCGTAAGAAGCAACCTTTACTAACGATGCACTGTCATTCTTTGCAGATTCGTTCAGGATGTAGAAAGTGATGCCGAAATAGAATCAAATGCCACAACAGAAGAAACCACGAATTGGGAACAAAACAACAATAATATGTTCCAAGAGAATTTGGAATCATCTCCAGAAAACGTTACGGTGAATTCCCGTTGAAAGGACAATCAACATGTTTGTGTAGTGTTAATTTTGTGGTTTGAATCAAATCACTTCAAATATATTTCTGCGGTAAAGAAAAATAGACAAGTGGGCAGTGGTTTCTAGGAATGTACAATACGTTCTTACCATAGAGACAATGGAATCATGAAAGGGAACCAAATTTTTCTCAGAGATGATATACTATTAGAAATTGAACAATGTTCAGAACAATCTAGTTTTTCAATTGTATATGTAATTTTATGAAAAATGCTTTTATGTGACTCAAGTACTGAGTAATTCCCATAATCATCAATTTCTAGTTAACAAAATATTTTTCAACTAGATTTCAGTAACAGTAATATATTTCATATCGAGAATATCACTTGACGAAAAATATTCGTATTCAGTTCCAACATGATGCGTCTGAGTCGGCAATCTCTTTTGTTGGGTGTTTGAAATTTTAAAAAGGACCATTTTGTCTCAGTTTTAGCCAACGCCGCTACTCTTTTCATCACGAAATAAAACTGAAAGGTCACTCATTACTGAAATCGAAGTTTTCTTCGCAGATATTATTCAACACACACTTAATTGAATTCTCTGATTGCTCTGTGGTTAACAAGTATATACAAATCAGGCGATATTTTCAAAATCAGATATATCGAAAACGAATGTTAATATTATGGAAGACATTACTCGTTTCAACTAGCTCTAGTCTCTACTTATCAGTTTTTGAGCAAATGTGATTTTTTGTGCTTCCGTGTTTGGTGTAATATTTGTATATAATTTGGAAAAATATTCACAATGATAACATATATCGATGAACATACCGGTATTATCCTATATCAGATCCTATCTATATCTATTTTCAACTTAGATAAACTTATATTTTTTGTACTTCATAGATTTATTTTTTCTCAATTTTGTTCCGAACAGTTATACAGAGATTATAGAATATATCCCATATGAACGAGAATGCAAAGTTTGAATTATGAGAGTTATTATGAAAACTTTGTATTACTCTCTATGGAGTTAAGATATATGTTAAGTTTATTGTAGATACTTCATAGGAAAATGTTATGTTACCCTCGAAGGACTCATAGAACTCCTTTGAAATATCCTATGCTCAAGAAAGGCTTGAAGGTGTACCAAAATATTGCCAAAATATTGCGTTATGATATAATTGTAAAATTAACAATTTATTCCATATTGATATAGTTTGCGGAAAGTATTGACAAAAATTGAGTATTGTTCATATTCATTTTTTTTTAATACATCAAACAAGGGAACTTGAATATGAGAGTATTTGAACTCATATTGTAATTATCAAATGATTAGAACAAAAATTAATGCAACTGAAAGTAAATAATTTTCCACCTAAAAGAATGATACTTGCTAATATTTCTTCTTAATATACTTCTAGGTAAATTTTTTGAAATAAACACAAAAACACGAGTAAAATCAGGATAATACGTATTTTGTGTGTTTTCGTGCATACTCAGATGTTTTCAAATTAACGATCGGACATCTCTGGGTTTTCGCCAAATATTTCAAAACGATTAATTTTATAATTTTTCCTTGTCAAAAAAGCGTTGATTTTTCTTTATGGCTCATTCGACTTTCGCTCAAATATCGCTCAAAATATAATTTACAGAGAAATGAAGACTTTCATGGCAGTCGTCAATGTGTTGGTTGGTTTCTGAGTTTTGCCGTAATGTTCTTAGGTTGCAATCACCAGTAGCGTGGTCAAAGTACCACAAAAAGACGGAATGTATGTTTGTAGCAGCAAGGAAGGTGGAGAGACCACCTGTGGTCAGAATGCATGGGAAAACAATCGTAGGTACCTCGGGATTGTGGTTGATAGAGGACTTCTATTTATCGACCACATGAAAGAGATACGTAGGAAGATGGCCATAATGGCGGGGAGAATGAGGAGATGGACTGGAAGAGAACTGAATGTAAGAAGAGAGTGCGTCAGGATGATATATGAAAGGGTGGCAAAACCTGCACTTCTGTACGGAGTACAAGTGTGGGGGGCCACGAGGATGAGGCGACAGATACTAGCCCCGCAGATACCTTTTCTGTTGATGGTAAGTGGGGCCTACAGGACGGCCGCCACTGCTAACAGTACGGGCCGGGGTAGCTCCACTCAACATAGAGGCGGCGGCTAGATATCAGGAATGGATGGCGAACGGAAGGAGGAAAATTGGGCAAGAGTGACAGAGAAGGAAAGGGTATCCCCCTGGAACGCGGGAAGAGTACTGGACGAGTGTGAAAACATGACCGAAGTATATGTGGACGCCGGTAGAGCGAATGATGGAAGGATGAGCGTAGGCTGGGCCTACAGAGAAAGGAATGGATGACAACAGGGAAGAGAGAGGGTAGAAGGGATGAATAACATAAACGAAGTGGAAAGGGCAGCGATTGAGAGAGTGATTGAAAGGAGTGAAATAGAGTAGAGTGAAAGAGTAGTCAGTGACTCAAAGATCGCAGTCAATATGTTACATAAGGCTCGAACAAAAAACAAACGAGCAGTGGCGATACTCACAAAAATTGTGAATCGAAAAAGAAGGGGAAAAAGACATGAATATGTATACGTAAAGAGGTTTTTCCGTTTGTGAATACGGAAGTAATATTTTGTTACATCATTTTGACAGCTGTTTACTGAATGGAACCTAATAGTTGAAACTGATGTATCCGTGGCCATGGTATTGATGTAGTCGACATTCTCTTTTGCTTCTACCTTTCCAATTTTTCTTTCTTATCTCTTCAATTTCTCTGGTGTATCATTTGATTTCCTTCAAATGTACGTTTCTATAAAGCAGTTGAAGTTTGCATAACGAATCAATATTCACATGTGAATGTACACATGTGAATTTTGAATATTTTCATTCAGCACAAACCTGCTTATTCCATCATGAATTGAACGATCAATACTTCAATTTCAAACTTTCCGTAATTATATCGTTTCGTAGTCATAGGTATTTATTGAAGTATTCATAATGTTCAATTAAAAACGAAATGAGTTTTACGCTCCAATTATTTAGTCAATTCGTTATTTTTACATATGAGGTACTTTTTGGTACATTTGTATTGAGGCGTGAGAGTTCCAAATGCAAATTGTGATATCGTAGAAAACTTGCAGAAGTTTTTAGTTTATGAAAATGAATATATTTTATGAAATGTATTGTATTAAGTGTATTCTTGTAAACATATTTTACCAAGAAAAATTTATTGATTGAGATTAAGATAGTAAATTATAATGAAACAAACTATGACTAAATATATATCTCAAATATGTGACCATTTCTTATTTTTTCCTAGTAGGGTGAAACCAATAGACCTAAAAATGTATTCCACCATTTCACAAATATTTGCATAACACTTCATTATGAGATTTTTCAGACAATTTGAAGGCCTTTCTTTCTAATATTCTCTACAAATCATCTCAATCAGAAAAGTTAGGAAAACATTTTTTCAAATTTTTTTAAGGTTTGAATGAAGATCATATTTTTCCATTATTCTCATGAAATTGAAGATGAACTCTGATACTTATGTTATAATGAGAAATACAGCGAGATTTTGTTTCAGTGGCAGAACTTTGCTTTCTTAGAAGTAAATATAAATAAAGGGTGAAAGTAATAAATATAATAATTTATTTTCCATTTGACAATAAAAAATTGTATTGGATTCGTTAATACAAGTTAGTGAAATAAAATGAAATTGAACACACAAATACACAAATAATTTGAGGTTAAAACAATTACATCAGTAAAACAAAGAAAGAAATGGGCAGATAACATATTGAGTTTGTAAATATTTCTTTACAGAATAGGAACACTTTATCACTAGGAAGTTTGTTTTTGAAACAATAGAGTATTTCACCCTTTTTTATTTCGTCGAGTAATGAATTATAAATCCATGGAGCCATTGCAGCTCTAATTGAATTTTAATGAATTTTTGTATAACTGAAAGGAATATAAAAGTGGTGTTGTTGGTGTGTTTTGTATTGGTATCTGGAGTTGTTCGGCGTGAAGTTACTACGATTTTCAAGTATATGCAGAATTCAAAAATTAACAGTGATGGAAGCGTGAGGATTTATAGATTCTTGAAGTGATCTCTACAGGATGAGTGTTTTGAAACTCCAACTATAGTACAAATAATGCGCTTCTGTGCAATGAAAACATCTGATGATAAGGGAGATAAGCCCAAGAAGCGCACCTCTCAGCTTAGTCTGGAATCAATTTGAGCATAATATAATTTTAGGAGTTGTACCTCGATAAGGATGAGTTTGAGATTTCTGAATTGATATGTGTAGGAGTTTAATTTGGATTGTAGTATTTGCCAGTGATTATTTCATGTGAGACACTCATTCACTTCAAGGCCTAAAAACTTGTTGAACAATTTCTGCATTACATTCGACATACTAAACTTTCTATATTCTACATTATATAATCATTGTGTATCTACTCTGTTTAAAAAATCTGTTCAAAATCTGTTTTTCCGTTAATCAGTTCAGTTTAATTAATAAAACATTTGTTACTCACTATCATCAATTTTTGGGACTAACTAAAAATTTTTCAAGAATTTTATACAGAGTGTTTCCCAATTGTAATGTAAAATTGTTGGGTGTACACAGAGCCAGATTTCTGAAAAGTGTTCATATGAAAATGGACCCTGAAATGCATTGTTTATAAAATACAGGGCCTTGGAAAATGTCTTATCTGTATGATTAAAGTTAATATCCATAGTCAATAGATGAATGTAACTTGATAAATATAGCAAACATCACTAAATAATGTGTTGGGGCTTTTTCAATGCATATAGCAACCTAGTTAGTTTTAACCACTTCCAATTATTTTTTTAGAAAATGAGTCAGCTATGAAAACAAATTGTGTGATCTGTCATAGAACTCATCATTGGTACTGTTTCAGGTAGTGTTGTTTCCTCTGAATATTAGAAGATTTCACAACTGAAATATATGGTAGATCAGAACAGTTCGGTTTGTTAATGAATCATATGAAACTCTGTTTCATGTATGATCTAGTTGGTTGTTTTTAGTGAAATGCTTTGCAAGAATCCGTCGTAGAGGCCCTCGATTTTTGCTCCATTCGTTGTTTGAGTTTTCAGTCGAATTCCTAGACAGTCGTTGCTTATCACCACTTCTTACTTAGTACTAGGTACTTACTAGTAGAACAAAAAACTCATTCGATTTGCCAGATATTTTCAAAACAGTTTGAATAATCACATTATAACGCCGGCTTGGTTGATAAAATACACATTGGGAAGAAAATTGATGTTCAGGTATGTGGAACAAGTATTTCTGTTGTATTTATTTTATGTCAGAGATTACAAATCTACCTTTCAGTTTTTTTGTACGTTTGTAATAATATGAGTGGGTCTATAATGTTGACAATGCAATTTACTAAATTTGACCCTGCTCCTATGCTGAATCATGTTGTGAGTTCTATCAATAATTATATAGTCATAGTATTATATCCCATTTTTCGCTTTCATTTTCTCTTCCTTCAATTTGGCATATTTCAAATACTTTCTCGAATACATTATTTGAATAGCACTCCATTGTGAGATTTCTACTGAACAGTTCATGAAGCTACAATACGTTTTCACTCGGGCGTTCAGCATGAACACGCCTGGTAAAGCAGTTTACAAACTGCACGTATTGCGGTTTTGTAATCTGTTCAATACGAACATCACACTTAAGTGTTCGTTAAATGAGTAATGGTTTTTATCGATAATCGACCAATTCCATCACATATTTGTCGAATCAAGTGATTCCTTATTTCTGTCATAGTATATAAACTTATGAATTATCTGTGATTGACCTTAAGGTAGTCAGCTATGAATCTGGTCAACTGATATGATTCGTTAATAGATAATTTGAGATAGGTAATAACCCAACAAGAAATCACTCAATGGCTTTCATGAGGCTGAATTTCCACCAATAATGGCGCTACACAAATAGCTAACATAACCACCTCGGTTACTTTAGCAATAAAGTTCAGCAATATTTCGTATTTTCTATTCTTTTTCCCGAAACAGTGAAAAATTTATTTTGAAGGCCTCATGAATATTTGAAATGACGGAAATTATAGAAAATAGTGGAAATTAAATGAAAAATCTGAGCAGAGGGCGGTATACCTCTGTCAACATTTTAATCAGACACCCTGTGAGCTTTATATTTTGTTATAGTGTTTGCAAAAGGAAACGAAGAAATATAGCAGTGAAGAAATCAAAAACCGGCCGTCGGAGGTGGTACAAATCCACCAATATTTTTATAAGAGTTTCTGCCACCTTCATATTTTTTTATAGTGGTCACAATTGGAAATAAAGAAATATGGCAGAGGTGAAATCAAAAACCCGGCCGTAGCGGCGATACAGATGAAGCAATAATTCAATTAGAGACTCTGCCACCTTCATATTTTGGTATAGTGGTCACAACTGGAAATAAAGAACTACGTCAGAGGTGAAATAAAAAAAAACGGCCGTTGGGGGCGGTACAGATGAAGCAATATTTTTATTAGAGTCTCTGCCACCTTCATATTTTGGTAAAATTATCACAACTGGAAATAAAGAAATATGGCAGCGGTAAAATAAAAAAACCGGCCGTCGGGCGCGGTACAGATCCACCAATATTTTCATTAGAGACTTTGCCACCTCCATAGTTTGGTATAGTGGTCACAACTAGAAATAAAGAAATATGGCAGAGGTGAAATAAAAAACCGGCCATCGGGGGCGGTACAGATCCAGCAATACTTTTGTTAGAGGCCTAGTCCCTTTCATATTTTGTTGTAGTTTGTTGATTAAGTATATAGAGAAATGGCAGATAGGAAATTAAAATCGGCACATGCAAAATAAATACAAAATTATAACCAATGAATGGCAATGCAAACTAAATTATAGTACTTATTATGATCTCAAAAAAAAAAGAAAATGTAAATCACATTCTAAAAAATGCAATTGTATCATAAATCAAAGTCAATGCAAACTATATTTCACAAAACAATCTCAAAACACAAAATATCTCAAAAATCTATATCAAAAGCCATTTGACATTCACTTCACACAAAATCATAATAAATCAATAAGAATACAAACTGAACTCTATATCACAATATAATATCATAAAATTAATATGAATAAAATTCAAATCGGGAGCCTGTTGGTAAAATAATACAAATTTGTAATAAATAAGAGACACTGTTTATTGTATTCAACAATGCTTTTCCTCAAAGTTCCCCCCCTATTATTTTTTTGAATGGGTCATTTGAATAATTCTAAATTTGGGATAATGATATTGATGCTAGAATACTATATTTTGGAGTGAAATTGACGAATAAAAACTTCAAGATGGCGACTGGGCGCGAAAATAAAAATTGAATAGAAGGGGTTTCTTGTGACACATCATTTTGAAGTTCCTGACGAATACTTTATAACTCTAGAATATATAGTCAATTTCTTCACCTACTACAAAATGGCGGCACATTTAATAATTACTTGAATACATCGATGTTTAACTTCACAAATTGACGAAATAAGCTGACTTCACTTGAGAAAATGTTCGAAATGGTTGTCTTGAACTTTTTGACATAAGAACAGCCTAACCGATATTTCACGTCGAATTTTTTCTAATACTGTAACGTCGATATTTTTACAAATATTCATTATTCTCTGCCGTATATCTAATATTGAAGCAGGTTTAGTTTCGTACAATTTTGCGCTTGAAACAGCCAAAAAAAAAACTCCAAAAGTGTCAAATCTGGCGAGACGGGCCTCCCAACAACCGAGGAAATTGATATCTAAATAGTTTCTTGCTTCTCTGAATTGTGGTGCTCCATCTTGTTGGAATACAATATCCATATCGAATTCATCAGGATTCGCTTCGATGATTTTGGTGATTAGAGGGAACGCGTTTTTATTCGTCAATTTTACTCAAAAATTTAGTATTCAAGCATCAATTTCATTATC
>WOGO01001977.1:0-16758 GCA_015342085.1 Leptinotarsa defecta | reverse complement strand
ACCATAGTATATAAAAACGTCAGCTTTGGATACGAAAAGAATGGACTGAACGTTCTAAGAAATATGAGCTTTACTATAAAGACCAAGGAGAAAATTGGAATTGTTGGCCGAACAGGTGAGTTACTTTATGATACCTATTCCACCAGTCTTATGGACTGTACTAATCTGTGATCTAGTTCCTTGAATTCGCATAAAACATGGAAAGGTCTCTCTCTGTCTCTTGCCTGCAGTTAACGTGATTTTGTTGGGGTGTCCTCTCTATGGGCAGTATCCAGTGGGGCCCTGTGATTTTCTGAGACGAACCCTACTTTGTTGAAGCAGCTCTTCAGTTTTTTCTCAGATGGCCCCTTCATAAAGGTTTTTCCGTGTGCGTTCCGTGGTATGTTTCCCAGTACTCTATATGTCTCTTCTACCCACTTTCGTCTGGTCCCCTAACAAAGACTTTAGTACCCCCACAGCTATATATGGGGTTGATAATTCGAATCTGTCAAAATCCAATCATCAGGTCTTTTGTAGTCTGCAATACCTGTGTGTGTATATAGTCAATCTCTTCCTGTTTGCCAAATTCCTCACGACATTTCCAGACCAGTCACTTTTGGGTTCAGGCATCCTGGCTGTCTATGAAAATATTGACCTTCTTATTCCATTTGAGGTTCCACTTCATACTGAAAGCCTGGAAGGCTAGTGTGTAACTGACCATGTGGGTACCTAAAATGAAGATTTCTCTCCGCAGAGTAGATCCAAGCTCTCGTTTTATAATCGGTTTTGGACCCGTCTGTATACCATATGTTCCTGCCGAGCATCCGTGTTCAAAGAGAATACCTATAGCTGATATCTAACGGGTAGAACGACCCAGAAGAGAGAAGGCTGCTCTAAACAAGCTTATCGATGGGAAAACTTCCCTGCCATATGTGAAGGAATTTTACCGACTGTATCGGAAAAGTTCTGAAAAAATCGATATTCAGGCCAACGAAAACCATCAGAGAGTCTCTGAGGTAAGCTAGAACCACATAAAGCCTTCAGCAACAGCTGGGATTCAGCGGATCCTTTGTAGATGTGTATAAGTCTACATTGGAACCACGAAGAGAAGTGTAAGTACATGCACTTCTGAAAAAAACTCACGTCATTGCGTTTGAAAAGACCAAAGTTCTGGAAGGAACTTGAAGGTACTATCCAAGACCATATAGGAACGCGATGGAAATTTAGAAACACACATATAATTACAAATGGAAAAGAGAGAAAACTAACATTAATGAAATCTGGATACCTGCATTGAATTTCTTTTTTAATGGGTTATTTACTTCATCCAATAAAAACGAAGCCACACCTACCAAGAATGGAATAAATTTGGTGAAATAAACTGATCTCACCACTTTTTCCATGGACAAAACACAAGCTCTACAGTAAAATCCTTATGGCGCAGTAACAGCGGTGCCCGTGCGAAAGTAGCGATTTGAATCCTTGGAGATTGAATTCATTTGGAAAAACGTTCTCAGGAAGTTCATTCCGCATAAACGCGGTTTTCCAAATGAAGATGTTCTCAAAAAGTGAAGTTCGAGGTGTACTTGAACCTCAAAACGAGTAGCAGCCACAGTCCGTCGTATATTTCTGATATGTACCGCTCTTGGCGGAATCAAATGTGCCAAGTCACTTGAACATCTTCCGTGAAAGAATCTATAAAAGAGAGACAACTCTCTAACCGTTCTTCGACGTTACAGACTATCAAGATTGCAGCGACATGATTATGGCAAGACATATTGGTGTTTATCTTGACACCAAACAAACTTATAGAAGCAGAATTCAAATGGAATGACGAGACAAGTGTGCTGTCGTCAGCAGAGCTATAGAATGGAATCATGGTTTTCTCCAATAATTTTTTGATATACAATAAAAAGAGGGTTGGTGACAATATGAATCCCTGGGGAACACCAGCGTTGATGGCAAAAATACCCGAGGGATATCCAACGACGGCCACTCAAGATATTGAAGCATTCCAAATATTTAAGGAAAAGGTGGTTTTTTACGGCTTTCTCCATGATTTTTGATATCACGAATACAAAGCGATTGGTCTATAGTTATTTGGAAGATTTTTCTTGCCCTACTTGGGAATAGGCTAAACGCAAGCAATCTTCCAACAAGAAGAAAAAATCCCTTCTTCATAGGACAGGTTGAAAAGTCTGCCATCAGGGTACTTTTTGAGTACAATGACGGGCACTTCATCAACATGTTTATCGCAGACTACGGCCAACAAACCCGGGAAGGAGAATCATTTATAGAGTCTGTCCATCACTAGATATATATACCACCTGATCTTCTGCGTTTTCCCAATGTCTCAATGATGTTATTTTAATATTTTAATCATATGCATTAGATATGGAAAAAGAAGACCTATCAGTCTTTAAAGTCCACTAGATACATGTAAGAACAACAAGAGGATTGTTGCGAATTCTTGGGGTTCTTGTTGAATACTCTTCGTGAGCAGAATCAATACTCCTGAAAGCTTTGAATTGAATGATTCCATAAAGTCTAGCTCGTCGTGTGTTTGTCGATCTTTTGCTGGAAAAATCCTCACTAGTCTACTTTGTAGTACATGTTCAATAGGTAGCAAAAACGTGTGTGACTTTCTGGAACTTCAACTAGCGTTTTCTGTATTGCCAAATATGCGCCAAACTAACTCACTATTGTAAGACAACAATTATAGCTAAGGCACCAGTCAATCTGAAAATAACACTGATGATCTTCAAACATGACTCAACCTCTGACGGAAGCACCAAACTCTTACGAAGGTTCGATATAGATGAACATTTCAATCTAGCAGACCAATAATATAATCTTCATGTAGTAATTATTCAATATGGTGCTGGCGTTGAATCTGGTCATTATCACGTATTGGTCACTTACATATCAAGATCTTCAGATGATGTGGTGCTGCAGGTTTTTCCGGGTTTTCCTGCAGCTGGAAAAGCAAGTGCACCACTGAAATCAATCAAGTCGCCCCGAAGCGCCAATAAATTTTGGTTGTTGTTGTTTCATAATTCCATAATTTGTATTACTTTCAATGAAACCAAAAATTAAACTTGAAAAAAGTCTTTGGCACCCAAGAGAATTTTGTGAGTAACTGTATAGTTGCAACACAAAATTTCATATTGACTGAAATAGTGTTATTTTGGAAAACGCATAATTAAATTGTTAATGTACAGTTGATAGTAGCATCAAACTTGATTATATTATAGTATTAGGAAAGTTTTCCTTTTAGTTCTTATATTATGTGTTCCTCTTCTCATTCTTTCTTCTATTAATTTTTCCTTACGTGTCTTCAGTTACATGGGTCATGTTTTTGTTTTATGCGACATCATCATCAATGAAAAGTCATATTGAAGCAGCAATAAATAAATAAAATAAATACGAAAACTTATAGACAGAAGTATACCTGTAGCACAATTTGGATTGTCTGAAATGGTCAGTAAATTCTAGTGTGTTTCAGCCTATATCGAATCATTGGTTATGAAAGGAAATACTTTTTTCCAGGTGCTGGTAAAACGTCGATAATGTCAACACTGTTCCGTTTGTATGAATATGAAGGAAAAATCACTATTGGTGGTATCGACATAAAAGATATATCCCTTGACATTCTCCGATCGAATATCGCTATAATTCCACAGGATCCAGTATTATTCTCTGGCACGATAAGAAATAATATAGATCCTTTTGACAAGTATGGAGACGAATTTATTTGGAAAGCTGTTGAAAAAGTGGGGTTGAAACCGTTATTCTCTTCATTATATGCTCGCATTTCAGGAGGTGGGTCCAATTACAGCTCAGGCCAAAAACAGTTGATTTGCCTTGCTAGAGCCCTTGTGAGTGGGAATAGAATTTTGGTGTTGGACGAAGCTACAGCTGATATGGACCAGGAAACAGATCAACTCATAAACAAAGTTGTTTTTGATAGTTTCGCTGGATGTACTTTGATAATAATTGCTCATAGACTTCATTCAATTATGTTTTGTGACAGAGTGATGGTTATCCAATCCGGACAGGTACAAGAATTTGATGAACCTGATATTTTAGCACAGGTGCAAGGTGGTATATTTCACGGTATGTTGAAGGAAGCAGGATTATTGAAGTAGATTGGATGGACTAGAATGTGTAATTATGTTTCATTATTATAATTCAAATATATTTATTTTTATAAAGGATGTTTTATTATTCTAACCATTTTTTCAATAGTAACGAAATAGTTATTCATATCAATAATGATCAACTTGAAATCCATTTAAAATCTGATTTTTCGTTAATCAACCGTCGCCCCCATACGAACGACAACTCTCAGAAGTTGAGAACCTTGTGCGAGCTGAGGACTAACAAGGTCTTACCTTTTAACGTGTGATTCCTAACACTTGAAACTACGCTTTGCAAAATCGAGTCAAATTCTACAGGCAGTGATGGGATATCCACTAAAATGATAAAGTTATGCATTCCACATCTTACACATATCCTTAATCTCTTATATTTCCAATTGATTAAATCAAAAGACCAGCCTATCAACATCTTAGCAACTGTTTAGAAACTTCTGGAAAAAATTGTCTACGAACAAATGTCTAATTATGTAACTGATTAACGGAAAAACAGTTTTTAAAAACAGATTTTTTTTAAACTGTGCACAAAATTCTACCTGCACACCAGTCTGGTTTCAGATCGAATCCTAGTGCGACCACTGCACTTTTCAAAATCACTGATGACATTATCGAAGTTATAGACAAGAATAAAACTACTAACTGGCTCTCCCTAGACTATAGTAATGCGTTTGATACAATGATTATGTCGCAGATTGCAATACTTTGGATTAAGACAGGAAGCGTGTTCCTTTTTGAAATCATTTTTGTCTGAAAGGAGCCAACGAGTTGTTTTAAGTGGTAACCATTCCTCTGAACTCATGGTCAATCACGGAGCTTTCCAGGGTTCTGTATTTGCATCATTACTTTTTATTTTAACATCTACTTAGATTATTTCAAAATGAAATCATTATTATCATTAAAAAATAAATTCAAAGGAATTATTTCCAGTAAACAGTGGAATGAAGTGAAACAAAATGGAACATTCTTCTCTTTTTTTTCTACCTTCGTTTGTAAGATTCGTCGTATAATAAGAATGTGAAGAAAGTGGATAAACTGTTGCATGAGCAGCCGTTGCAGGATTTGTTGAGTGACGCCAACGGCGAAAGGGTCATAACTTACTGTTATTTTCGATTTTCGTGGCGTAGTCCATCAGGTGTTCTTGACACATGGTCGTACGGCTAATAAGAAGTATTTTCTTGAAGTAACGCGCCGCTTACGAGAAGTAACATGAAGAAAATGTCCGGTATTGTGGAGAAACAATTCATGGCTTTTGGATCAGGATAAGGCACCTGTTCACTCGTCATTGGTTGTTCGTAAGTTTCTGGTCAAAATCGCCTTAATCATGCCTCAGCCACCGTATTCACAAGATTTAACCCCCTGCGACTTTTTCCTGTTCCCAAGATTGAAGTGTGTGGCACCGAGAACGAAAGAATCGATTATTTTGAAGACACATCTTTAAAAAAAATGCTAAAACAGTGTGGACCCTCCAACAATTTTTTCACAAATATATGATCACAAAAGTTTTTCTTCAATACAAAAGGAGAGAACAAATTTAATCGGAACAACTGTTTTTGACTATGCATGTTTGAGTAATATTTGCATCTGTACATGCTCTACAAAAAGTTTTTACTGATATTTCTTGCTGTGTTTGAAGTAATCAATCTTTTTCAATTCAAAAAATGAACAAAGCTGAATCAATAAAGAATAATGAAAGTCAAACTGTCAGTCACTTGTTATTTTCACGAAGTTTGGCAAGAAATTGAATAATAGATGTAAAAAATTAAATGTTTTGATATCAACATTTGTTCACAAAAATGATTTGAAGCTATAATAAATAAATAAATATTATATGCGAGCGCTTTCGATAGCATGCTGTGCTATCATCTTCAGGGATCTACTCAAACTGAACGTTTTATCTTCTTGTTTGTTCTTTTGTATGATTAGAAGGCCTCAGTGCAGGTATTCGTCCTCTCCTTTCATTCGGATGTCTCTTTAAATTTGTCTGTACTTGGGTTACATCAGATAAAATCTTTTATGTTCGTGTTTCATTGTTTTTAGGAATGTGTATGTGTATTGAACAAATAGAAATCAAAACACAACAAGACCTAACATTCAATATACTACACAAAACATTACACATTCCTATGAACCTAGAGAAACACCAACACAAAGGATATTTTCTGATGTAACCCAAGTACAGGCAAATTTTAAGAGACATCCGGATGAAAGAAGAAGACAAATACCTGCACTAAGGCGTTCTAATCGTATAAAAAAAAACAAGAAGATAAAACGTTCAGTTTGAATAGAGCTATGAAGATAAAGCACACCTTGCTATCGAAAGCGCTCACATATAATATTTAGAAGTAATTGAAGCTTCAAATTCTTTTGGTGAACAAATGTTAATATTCAAACATTGAACACGAAGGAAAACTGGTTGCATTAATCAAAAAAAATATTATAAACTCAGCTTCTTTTAGACGGTTAACGTTTCAAAAAATAATCCCTTTCCGCCCTGAAAATCTAAAAGTTTAATTGTAAAAAACACCTCAGGCTAAGACAGTAACCCTTAAGATAGCAAGACACATTGGTTTTTTACAAAAACAGAATTCTTTTCACGTTTCTTTGAAAGTACTTTCACTCTCTATAAAGGATATATACAGTGTGTCTGCAATGTATGGAATAAATTCGATATTTCCAAAACCAAAGGGCGTTTTAGAAAAACCTGAAACACGTCGATTTTTAATTTTATTATACAGGGTAATCCATATTAATGTGATGACGTCATCGGTAATTGTTTTTGATGCAACACCCTGTACTTGATGTCAGTTTTAGATAATCCGTAACGAGCTGATTGAGGTCTAACGGACAGAATTTGAAAGATGGGCGCTATCTAATAGAAGTAGAAATTAATTAATTATTTTATATTTTTTCTAATGATTACCTCAACAATGGGAAAGTAATCTAGTAATGAATACATGACTTTATTTTAAATGTTAGAACTGTAGTTCTCGCTGCGTGTTTCAGGTTTTTGCAGACACACTGTAGAAACTCAAAATGCTTCTTTGCAAAAAGTTATCTCTTCTAAAAAGTTTTTCTTTTCCTTCAGTTTATTTGTAGATTATTGATAGATGCAACATTTGATCTGTAGGTGAATGTCCAGCTAGAAAAGAAGAAAAATCGTTCTCATCAGGAAAGTAGCATCACCTCACCAGTTCTTGCATATTTTTCAAATATTTGACAGAAGCAAAACTGTCAACAATTTCAATTTCTTTTGCAAACAGTGACCCCCAAAACTACGCCTCTGTTATTTATATAGAAATGAACTGCGGTTCACTCGATAGATAACGTTATTTTATTTATGTTTTCCCCTTCGAATAAAGATAAATCATCAATCAGAGTGAAGATTCAGGAAGTAGTAGTGAAGATCTGTCACAGTGTCGTGAACTTATTCGTGTATTGCCCAGATGAAAAAAGACAGTGGCGGAGATACCAGTGATATGGAAAGTAAAAATAAGAAAGAGATTGCTCAAAAAAATCCATATTGATTCTTCTGACAGGTCGGGATCCTACTTTGGAATTGTTTCAACTGTTCCAAAGTCTCGTTGAGAATTACTACATGGACTGAATGTCTTCATCGTAGGTGCGACACACTGTACAAAATGCATCTGTACTTGTTCTATTGTTCGCGTAACTGAGGAATGAATGGAGGTTAAATTTAATAAATGTAGGAGCAAGTCGTGAATGAGGCCTAAGTGAAGATTTTAATTCATAACTAGGTAATTATTATATTAGTCGAAATTTGCCATGTTTGTAACCCGTTCAGTGTGGGCTTGTTCCTGTTCGAATGGTATCGCTAGTTTCGTGGTGAATATGTATGTTCAGTGTTGATGTTGATTTATGAAAAGGTCGAAAAGAAACTCAGTGATCGAAGGTATCAACAGAAATATCAGTTTGTTTTGAAATTCTTGCCTCCATTTCAAGATGTGAAGTTACTCGATAGGGGACACTTGATACATAATTGTTTCTGTGCCAGAGAGGTTTTTGAACACACGTTTTCCAGTTTATGTCCGGAATATTTTACTACTGAATGTTTTTACATATAGGGTTGGCACTAAAATAAGGAAAACAGGATAGATTTTTACCCGTCCTCCTGCTTTTAGAGAAAAGCTGTTTGAGTCTCTATACTTGGATGAAATATTAGCTTCATGATCCAACTAATTTTGAAATTATCTCCATCACTAATATATACAAGTTCCTCTCTATTATACACAGAATTTTGAATCAAATTGTTATAGCAGGGGTTCCTAGTTTCATTTGGCCATGGAACCCTAGGTGGGCATACATTTTTTGACGAAACCCTAGCTGGTTATTTCGATAACTGAAGTGTTCACCTAGTAGTTGGAATATTTTCATGTTATGACTCGAAGAAGTGAAAAATTATGAATAGAAATAATCATTATGATGTCACAACTACTTGATATGGAGAATGACATTTTTCAACATATTTTCTTGTAATAGTACTATCTGTATCTGTAGAGTAGGGGGGGTGAGTGTAAAAACACAGCACATGTGACCCATTGTACATTCTCCCGAGGAGTTGTCCTCCTAGGTCATCGTCCATCCTGTCCTTTACAAGAAGGTGGACAGGTCATTGGGTAACATCTCCTTTATATTGGCAGGTGGAGGCCAAAACTCGCCGAATACACACTCTCTTATTGACGATAACTCCGGACACTCTCATAGGACATGTCTGAAAGTTTCTTCCAAAACTGCTGAATTTTGACCAGAAAAACCGTCGCATGAGCATCGCTCAAGAACTGTTGAATGTCATGAATGATGGCCACATGGTCGTGCGGTCAAAGAGAAGTCCAGTGTTGCAGAGAAACAACTCATTGCATCATGATAATGCACCTCGTCGCCTCAATCATGCCTCAGCCACCGTATTCTCCAGATTTACCCCTCGCGATTTTTTTTGTTCCCAAGATCGAAAAGACCCATGAAAAGATAGCGCTTTGCGTCGATTGAGGAGACGAAAACTGAATCGCAATGATGTATCAACAAGTGCATATCAAAACTGCTCCGAGGATTGGAAAAAAGCTGATGAATAAATAAATATTATTTGAGAAGAATTGAAATTCACCTCATTTTTTAACAGACTTCTTATGTGCAATTTTTGGTGGAGCATCTGGGAACAGACACAACAAATTTACTACAGGTGGACTTATCCACGGTTCTGGAATATTTGAGTGAGAGATTTTTCAACGTTTGAAACTGTTTTATTTGATGTGGAATTTTTACACTGATGAGAAATTGAAGTGAAGGGATATATTTGAATGCATTTTCAAAAAATAGTTATTGAGTAAGTAATAAATGAAGATGTATCCACCCTGTTCATTTCTGGTTGAATAATTACACCCTCACTATTCTATTTGAGACTATTTTATTCTTTATACCAGACATCATGGATACATGAATACAAAAAAGCAACAATCATTGAGCTTGTACACCACTTACACAGAAATGTATGAAAGCGATTCTAAGCCAGCTCCCATTTCGTATATCTGGTGACGTCACAACCTTATTCTCTAAACCAATTCTTTGATGTTGTTTTCTGAAGCTTCCAATTTATTTGGAGAAATTGTTTATACACCAATAATCTTCGATTAAAGACCGTTTTCATTTTGTGGCAAAATTAGTGGAAATGGGATCAAATCTAAATGAAAAAGGTACAAGAATTAATTTCAGTCATTGTGAATGTTTGAATTTGTACTCCGTAATTACTTCAAGTTTGAAGTCAATGACATATATTCAGTCTTGCAACTCGTTGATGAATCATTGAACAATATAGTTTCACAATTGGACCTTTTCTCTGGTTATAAATAAACGTTCAGTTCAACCGGATCCTTCATGCAATTTCCTTATTAAACATGTTAATAATGGCGAGTAACGGAGTACAGAGTGATCTTATACGAAAGAAAATTCTGATTTTGTTCACCACTCATATTTTCACCTTCATCCATAGTAATAGCCAACTATTACGTATGCTTCTAGAAGTAGAGGAAGTTTAAGTTTAGGAATTATGGATTCTGGAATTCTACTTTGAACTTCTACGAGTAAGCACTTCAAATTGTTGCCTTCATCATGTGCCAGGGAGAAAATAAAGTTATCCCACATTTTTCTCATTTGGTTGAAGGTTGATATATTAGATGAAACTAATTAGAAAAACGACTAAAATAGGAAAAATTCACATCTTGATATGGCAGTCACATCACAAAACGTAAAATGTGTTATATTCAGTATATTTCTCGAACAATAATAACAAACTACACTAAATTAGGAGCAATATCAACTCTGAACGATTGAAGAAATGACTGAGTAGAAATCCACGTGAAACATATCAGTGACGAATAAAGGAAGATATGGATCACTGCGAGAAAAGGAAAAGGAAACAAAATCCTCGAGAAACTGCTAATATTTTTTCTTTGCTGACTTTTGCGTGAGTATTTTATCATTTATGAGATTAAAGGTACTTAACCCAAAAAATATTCGAACCTATCCAAATGAGTCCAGTAACTTCACAACTGTTTCAAGATCATGAGTATGATTATTCAATATATCCATATTAGATCTGGTAGTTCCTTCCACCATGATCAGATACTTTTTTCAATTATTCCATTGAAACACACTCGGTAGTAGTCATGATCAATTTTATCATTATCTGATCCATCATTGCTACCTTATATTACTGAATTTTGGAAAACGCACCCGTGTGTGTACATTCACCTTGTGAATTGGAGGATGTATTCAATAACTTGGAAATTGAATATTTGTATTCTAATAACTTCACTAGTTTACTTCGCTTGGTGTCGCTGTTTTGTTTGTACTGAATGAAATAAAATTTTTCTAAACAATCGCAATCATCAGTTCACAATTAGTCTTCGCGCTGTTTGTCGTTCCCCTTAGAATTACTGATCGATGATTTGGTACATTGTCAGACCCACCCACCGCTCCCACTAACAAAGTTTGGAATTGGACTACAACAGCACGCTGTCAGAAACATGTTTCACATACTCCGCTTCATAGAACAACAAAATCTAGTGTCGCCCAACCCGCCTTCGCAAACGACCATAGAATAAGTCAGAAACGGTAGAAACTAGGTACTAACAGGTATCAAAACAGGTAGTCATGAGATTTAGTCTTATCCTGATGTTGTTAACTTGGTTGGTGAAGCGTGAGAAACATATTTTCTGTTCTGGCATGGGAATCGTAAGTATTTTCAAAAGATTCATTTCACGCCAGATGTTCAAATTCTTTACGATACTCTCTGCTAAGTTAGTATTAGATGGGCTGGAAAGTTCTTCGGCTAACTTAAAGGTGGCGCTACTAGTATCAAATCCGTATGATTTTCAGTTGACCCTAACATTTAAAAGACACGTGTACAAATTTTGACAGACGCTGGACTATTAGTTTGTGAGTTTGTGGGATATAGGTTTTTGAGTAAAGCAAATTTTGTTAGTTTAAATAAAATGAATAAATAGGAAGTTCGTATGTCCTGTCTCTATCTGGATCTGTAGAGTAGAGAGGCCCACAGCACCTAGTCCACATGTGATCTATTGTACATCCTCCCAAGGAGTGGTCCTCCTAGATCATCGTCCATCCTGTCCTTTCTAGGGAAGTGGACAAGTTTCTGGGAGACATCTCCTTTATATCGGCAGGTGTAGGCCTAGACTCGCCGAACACACACTTTCTTATTGACGATAACTTCGGACATTCACATAGGACATGCCTGACTGTTTCATCTTCCTGTTCACACATCCTGCATAGAGGTGTGTCCACTAGCCCCATATTGTGGAGGTGTTTCCTTAGTTGACTATGGCCAGTCAGAAATCCTACTGTTAAGCGTCCTGATCATCGCCAGATATGTCTTTGGCGCCAGCTTCCCAGGATCGCCCAGAGTGATCCTGGCAAGATTGCATCCTTCAATTCCATTCCATCTCTTTAGGTATTGAGCATGGATCTGACGTTTGGCTAGTTCCGCAATTGTCGAAGTCATCAGGCCGTAGGTGTCACTGGATCCTAAAATTCTTAGTCCAGCCGCTTCCTTGGCTAAAGAGTCGGCAATGCGAGGTTTTCGCTAAATCTTGGTGGCACTCTAGTACTAGCCCTGAGGTAACACGTTGTATGTATACCGATGAAAACATCTTCTGGATGTTTTCACAGAAGAAGATAGCTGAGGCTCTAAAGATATCAAAGGAACGTGCTGGACATATCTCCTGTATGAATATTTGGGTATGTAAAAGCTGTTATAAAACTAGGAACGGTGCGAGCTCAATCTATCAAAAACAACAACGAATTGATGGTTGTGAGCAGCGATTGAAGCTGTTCCACTATAAAAATCCCGAAACATGGCTCCATCATTTCACGCCATAATCAAACAGTTCGTCATCTAAGGAGCTGCACGTGGTGAACCGACTACAAAGCCTACAGAGACGAAACAGTTGTCTGACAAGGTTATGGTATCAGTATTTTGAGATGCGCATGGTATGATATTTATCCACTATCTTGAAAAGGGAAAAACCATCAACGGCGACTTTAACATAGCGTTATTGGAGCATTTGAACGACGAAACTGCAGAAAAACAACCTCATTTGAAGAAAAAAAGAGTGCTGTTCCGCACCACGTCACAAATCGATAAATACTTTGGCAAAATTGTATGAATTGGGATACGAATTGCTTCCGCATCCACCGTATTGTCCAGATCCGGCCCCTAGTAATTTTTTCGGAAACTGAGACCTATTTTGAGGCTGACGACAAATCGTTCTATAAAAATGGTATAGAAAACTTGTATTACCGCTTTAATCGTTATACCGCCCTCGAAAGCGATTATATCGAATAATAAAATCAAATTTCGCCAAAAATGTTTGTTTCTATGTTAGCCTCCGAACTTATCAGTCCAACTATTAAAATGAAAGGGGGTTTCAGTTAACTTTTTGAATTCTTAGCAAGCCGCGACACTTGAAATAGTGTGAGAAGAAATTTGAATTTGATCATCTATTATTAATTCTATCCTTTGGAGTTATGAGTATTCAGTGCATTATAGTTCTGCAAATCTCAGTTATACAAGTTGAAGGTAGGCTATATAAAAAAACATATAAGGGTACAAATTCACGTATAAACACTTGTTGGTGATAAGTCATCCTTTTGTGAAGACTTCACAATATCAGTTCATTCGAATATTTGCACATTATTAAAATTATAACATCAACTAATAGTGATTAATTTTCCAGTTACACGGCCAGCTTGTTCAAGAAGGCTTATAAAAATCACGATCTTGAAGAGAATGACTTATACGATGTGTTGAAAGCGTGTTGTTCAAAAAAGTGCGGGGATAAAATAGAGAAAAAGTGGAAAATCGAAAATGAAAAAGAAACCCCTCCTTCGATTTATAGATTGATGTGGGTTACGTTTGGTTGGAGATATATTCTTAGAGGAGTCATTCATCTCTGCTGGAAAGTATTCAACAGGTTTGTATATGTTCGTCCCTTAAACGATTTTTTCCATCAAAATATGTTAGGAATCCAAGAAACTTAAATTACTCCATATTCCAGAAAACATTTATGAGATTATAAAAAATTTTTAGGTACTATATTTCCCTGTGTATCTCTGAAAAGACTATACAACCCAGTTCTTTACCTCCGATAGAAAACACAGCAAAAAAACATCAAAATAATTCATTTGCATGTTCAATCTCTGAAGAATGGGGATGGCAAAGAGACAGCTATTTGAAATAATGTAATATTAGGTGTCATTTTGGTAGTACAAAACGTCAGGTCAATTTCAATATTGTAATTTTTTTAGAGCTTGTGAAAAAAATTGTTATACAAATTTTATGTACCCCCTCAAAGGGGCTGTATCTAAACAAGGGATGCTCCAATGAAATTTCTTTATATGAAAGATTCTATCTTTTTTTCGATGAGGAAGCACCTCCTCAAATGTTTTACACTTATTTAGTTGCACCCTGTATTTTATAATTTTGAACTCTCTAATGACTTTTTCAACTTATTTTTTCAGTATCGTGGAACCATGGGCTTTCAGTCGATTGATCTCGTATTTCAAACCGGGACAAACCACAATGACAAAAACCGAAGCTTACTACTACGCAGCATTAGTATTAGTAATCCATCTAGTTTACGTCGTGTACATCCACAACTACGTCATCTGGATGTATCAACTGGGCCTTGAAATAAAAACGTCGTTTTCTTCGTTGCTCTACAGAAAAGCTCTGAAGCTGAGTCCAGCTTCAATCTCTGAAATAACTTTGGGGAACATCGTTACGCTTATAACAAGAGATGTCCATGCTTTCGAGCAGTCCATTTGGTTCATCAACGAAACTTGGATTGGGAGTATTCAAACATGTTTCATTTGCTATTTGTTGTACGCGAAACTTGGTGTGGTTTCCTTCATTGGAATAGGAATATTACTGAGTGTTCTACCATTGCAAGGTACGTGATGTATGATAAATGATTAGGAATTAGGTATAGTTGGAGATATTGAAATAAATACTGAAACTAGTTACAAAATTGGCATTATACAGTGAGTTTCAAAAAGCTTGCAACATATAGCAAACTTTTTTATTATCCATTTGTCATAAAATTCCATTGCTGATAAAAATTGGTGCGTTGCGGGAAACTTGGAACGTTGTACAGAGGAAAAAGTTTGATCAAGAGTGAATAAGTATCCTTATTTTCAACATTATTGAAAAAGTGTATTTAGAAAAGTTATTTGAATTTGAAAACAATATTCATATTTGAAATCACGGCCACCTATGTAAAATACAAAAAAAAAATTATCTCTAACCTCATAAATAGTAGTAGTATCAGTTAATTGTTCAGCATTCAATAATTCAGTCATTTATTTCTTCTCATTAAATCATACTGATAGTTATCATGGACATAAATACAGAGTAAAATAACAATTTTGCAGTGAAAAACTAGTGATAATTCAAACCACTTTCAATAAACATCGATATACTAGTTCGAATGATGAATTGGACTTAATTTCGCATTGAAATATTATTATAATAATATGAGGCAAGAACGTTAAAAAATGGAGTTTTTTGTTTGTCTGAATATTGTCTTCAAATTAAAACAACTTTTCAAATAATGTCGAAAAAAATGGTAGTTTACTCTTGATGAAAATTTCTATTTTTTGTTCTTCCCTGTATACCTTTCGGAATTTTAGAATTTTGACAACTCGAATTCAAGTTTTCCACAAGGCACCAATGTTCATCAGTCATAAAATTTTCTGACAAATGGATAATACAAAAGTTTCCCATATGCAAACTTCTTGAAACTCACAGTATATCAGATATTTCGCTAAAAACTGAACTTATATAGGGTCTTTCAACAGGGACTTCCAAAAATCAATAACTACCACCTTGTTGAATCTACATCTGTCAAATTCATTCTGTTTTGCCAAATCGCCATGGGCGGATATTGCATTCAACGACACCTGCAAATGATGAAATGTTTTATAGAAATAGGTTTAGGTACTGTTTGGGCAGCGTACCGCGCGCTTCGACCATAATCGTCCTACCGCATTATGATGGATGAATTTCTCTCCACTGGATTAGTAAACAATCGACCAACACCCGTACGTCGACGAAACGCAAGATCTGCCGAAAACATAATCGCTATCTGTGAGAGTGTGCTGGAGAAGCAGAGCCAATTTTAACTGATCCAGGATCTGAAGGTCAACGACCATAGACAACAATGTGTGTTTGCCGAACGGGCTCTGGAGTAGTTGGCAGCTGACCCTAATTTTATCGAAAAATCATCTTCAGCGATAAGGCCCATTTCTGGATGAGTGGGTTAGGTTAGGTCCAAAGTGAATGGGTCTATTTGACCCTCCACCGCAACCAGCAAAGGTTTATTGTGGCTCATACATATTCACACTCGATCAAATAAACCCAGCTTCTTAAGGAAGCCGATTAGTTTGTATAGTGAGTGGTCTGTCAGGTCAGATGGTGAAAGTACGGCTCTACCGAACTCCAAAAACCTGAATCGATCTCCAGTGGGGTAGGCACAGGCTCTGCTGTTTCATCGTTAATGAGGTAATTGAATAGTCAAGGTGCAAGGTTCCCACCTTGATACCCGCGACGATCTTCCCATATGAGGGTTTTTGCACGTCAGCCGTACCAGCCGATTCAACCGTACAGGGCTTTTTTGCCTCTAGTTTTGGTGAATCATCACTTGAGCGTAAATGTTTGCTAACCTGCTCATGGGGGGTTTGTTCCTCCACCTGAGACAGATTTTGCGTACGCCGCTCAAAGAATTTTAGGCAAGGCGCTTTCATAAGGTACCCCACTCTTGAGGAGACGACTCAGTCGTTTCCTGGCTGCACCACCAAACCTATTTTTAGGTTCAGTTATTGGATCAAGAGTTGGAGTCGTAAGCTCAACGTCCATCTCCTCTGTAGACTCAGTTAAGAAAGAATTCTTAAGTTTACTCTGTCCTAGAAGTCCCACGAGTAGATAGGAAAAGGTCAGTCATGACAGAACCCCGCATTACCGTGACAAGGCGATGCTACGACGAGAGGGCGCCCGGTATCTCGAAGGTTCCGTAGAGACAGCTGATAGGCTCAG
>WOGO01001976.1:0-16761 GCA_015342085.1 Leptinotarsa defecta | reverse complement strand
GGGTTGTGTCTTACTGCCAGACTCTTACACCACCATTAAGGTTATGTCGATGTCTTACACCGATAGTTCCGATATTCTGTGACTGAGTACTGAGTTACACTACAATGCTCTTCTGCTCTTGCAATGATACCGAGCGCCGTGATCATGCTCTGTTCGTGTGAAATGTTATTGGATATTTGTGACATGACATTCGGCATTATTAGTTAAAGTTGAGAACGTAAATGTGAAAATGTTTATATTATGTGAAATCTCAGTCTGTGATGTAAATGTAGTTATATGTATAGTCGAAGTAACCGATATTGTACACTATTAAAGTTGTCGGCAGCCTCAAAGGTCATAAAAACCAACACATTGAAATGAACCGGCAGCATTTCTATGTGTGGACTGTACACTTGGCGTTTCGTATTGGATAGATTTTACTAACCGAGTTGTGATTGGCAGAAGAGTGATAATATTGAATTTGAAGTCATGTTACGGTGACGAATAGAAATCATGGAATGCGGCCTTTGGTTACAGCCGTCGTGTTCAGTTCAGGAACTGATCGCGATTTGAGTGTTGAAATTCGATATTGGTGCAGTTATATTTACTTAAAATGTTTGTTATCTATTTAAATGGGTCTTTGGACAAGTACTAATAGTGATAACAAGTGTGATAACAACGTAGACTTTTTCTAGTGTAGTGATTCCAACAGCGATGGTGAACAATGCGAAAAAGAGATACCAAGGAATAAGATTCGGATGTATTTGAAAATTGAAACACAGAGAGTATGTTTCAATGTATATAAGAATATACATCTCAAGTTTGGTTTCGAGGGAAACAAACTATTACAAGCAGCATCAGATTTGACCGAAATTCATTTCTCAACTGTACGTGAAATGGTCAAAAACAAACCTTATGGATGCAAGACGCGATGTGATACAGGATTGCCAAAACCTTTAGATCTTCATCTAATAAAATCATTTAAAAAACAATATACGACTGTTACAAAATCAATGAGATTCCTACATTGAAATCGTAAGAAATAAATTGAATACTTCCGGTCATAACGTGAGCTGCAAAACTCTTCAGAATTGGATAAAGAAACCAGGAATTAGATTTAAAATAATTAACAAACGACAAGCAGTTAAGGAAAGCAGAAGAATAGTAGAATTGCGTAACAAATACTTAGAACGAATAACTGAATATAGACAAGAACAACGGCAAAACTTTTGGTATGATACTAACGACACAGTTACGAAAATGTGGACTGATGGTTCGAGAATGTGTACGCCAAATAAGCCTGCAAACAAAGGATCGCGACTAATCATTGTGCATTGCGGAGGAAGTAAAGGATATGGAAAAAAATGAGGACTGTAATGTTGACTATCATAAAAACATGGAAGCTAATATTTTCGAGAAATGGTTTGGAAACACATCGATCCCAAATTTGGAAGCAATGACATTTGACATGTTTTTGATTACGATCGTCAAATTTATCATAGAACAAAGAACGACAATCATAGGTATACGTCAATGCGCCACTGTGATTGGTGTCATCATGTGAATGTGAATCCACCCTGGTTCTACCTCGCTCACTTCCAGAAATCTACCTCGATGAAAACATGGCTTGTGGCAACACTGCAACCGATATTATGTTTTCATTCTTTTCTCAGTGGTGGGGCCAGAGATCGCATGGCAGTGCGCGTCAAAAATTGAAAATACGAAATGCAAATTTTAAATCTTATTTTAGGTTTCTCTTGTTTGAAGTTGGGTTTGTGATTCCAAAGAATGTAGCTTTGCGAAAAAAGATTAAATTTCTATTTTTTTTATCAGAATAGGTTTGTGAAATTAGTATATTTGATGCATTTTACGCTTGGCCATAGGTACTTCTAGAATAGCTATTTATTTAAATAAAGAGTTACGAAAAGTTTAATTTTTTGTAACGAGTGCAAGTTACAAAAAATGAAATGAAATCCTATCGTGTTTCTTACAAGATTTTTTAAATTTCATTAAAACATTGTTTTCATTATTTTTCGATGCTAAAGTATCGAATCTACAAATATTTTCATTAATCAAGGATGATATTCATCACATAGCTTGTCACTTTGGCGTCTTCTATACATTCATTTTGCTACATTCACTTTGAGTGATTTCATAAAGGCAAAAGATATAGAGTAATGACTGATCAGAGTTATGAATGGAAATTTGTTCTTGTGTTGTGTAATTTCCGAGTTGATAAGTATGATAAAATCACTGAACCGATACAAGAATTAGCGGATGATATAAAAACATAGTTATAAAAGGCACATTCGGTAAACATTTACAAAAAATAAAACATGTCGTGATTGTTTACGAGAAGTGAGGCGTTTTGTTTTCGATAATTTCATAAATATATTTTTTATATCATTCGGTAATTCTAAGCAAGGTTCAGTAATTTTTCCTTACGTTTCAACTTGGAAATCTCTCAACGCAAGCATCAACAAATTCTAATTCAAGACTAGATCCAGTGATTTTTTGTCTTTTTTCACATTTCAAAATCACTCGAAACGAGTTGAATGAATTTATAGAAGACGTCAAATCCACAAGTTATATGATTAACATAATTGATTAGTGGAAATGAACTGTGACTAATACTCAAAGAGAGTTTCATTGAAAACAATGAAATATAACGTTGAATGAGCGAAAATTGAAATAAATCACATTTCTATGAAACATATATTTTATTTTTATAAAATACAATAAACCATAACACTAAAAAAAAAATAAAATAAAAGAGGTAGAATCTTTAAAGATGGAACACCAATATTTTGGAAAACTTATTCATTATCAATTTCAATAGAAATAAAGTAGCAGATAGAAAAAGTGATGATGACCGACTTTATTTATGTGAAGTTGACAAATGGAAAATGAAAATGTAACGTATTCTAAAAACACTTCATTGTGAGATTTTTACTAGAGAGTTTTACAAAAATGCAACACGTGTTTCGCCATACAATGTTAATAAGACACGCTCGAGGAAGCCATTATATGGCGAAACACGTATTGCGTTTTTGTAAAACTGTCTAGTGAAAATCTCACGATGAAGTGTTTTCAAAATACGTTAGTTATGGAGTTTCATCAAGTATCGGCCGATTCCATCAAATAAATAAAAATGTGATACTAACTTTCTGAACAAAAGAGTGGAGTTCAACTTATACGAAGAATGAATTATAATAACATATATTTGTGAAGATATAGAAATGATCAAAGAGATTGGATGGTGTGAAAGTTGGAAGTTGTAGAGACCAATTACCCTAACATCAAACTGATATTATTTGCACTCGACGCGCGTTTCGCTAACAGCGAAACCCTTCTCTGCTCTAATATGGGTTCAGTTTTATTAGATGGCAGCACTTGACGGGTGAACATTCATTGAATAATGAAAACACGTTTTATAAATTAGTCAAACATTATTTTATTTTATGAAGAAGTTGACTATATTTAATCGTACAATGTGGCTAACGTAAAACATTTGAAATTCGTCAAAGGAATAAAAAGTTGAAAACATGTTTGGGTAAATAAATAGAAAAAATGAGTTAGCGACATTCTTCGTTACATTATCGATAACTTTCCCCTATACATATTTTTTCTGCAACATCTCATTTCTTCACGAAGTGTTTTTTCAATTTTCAGTACGGCGCTGCCACATCATAGGGCTCTTAATAGTCGAACATAATAATATTTTATGATATAAACATGATATTTTCAATACATAATTTTTTTATAACACCTCCAGAAATAATTTTTTCTTGAAATTTCTTATGCATACGTCCAAGACTACTTCAGCCTTCATTGTATTGGAAATATCCTGGTGTACGTGCAGTAAAGTCAAATCATTTTGTCTTTCAGTCATTGTATTGCGTAGAAATATTTTCAAACAACGCAAAGCTGAAAAAGTTCTCTCTGCTGTACTGGTAGTCACAGAAAGAATGCACAACAGCTGCAGTAATATCTTATATGTTTAGGAGATAATCGGCAAACTTGTAAGCTTGCGTCGGGGGTCTAGGCAACCTATTTTGGGAACATGATTTCCACATTTGTTTCAAAATTTTCAATTCACCTTTCAAGACCAAAAAGCATGAAAAATCTTCTTTGTATTTGATTGCCCTTCGAAGAATAAAAGCATGAAAAATCTTCTTTGTATTTGATTGCCCTTCGAAGAATATCACTAATGCAGGCATCATTTTTATAAGGTGTTAACAGGTATTGCAGTTCGCCTACACATTCCATCTCCTTGCCGTCAGTTCATTTATAATGAAATCAAGAAACGGAATGTACACTGATATGCCATAATGAACCTCAGGTGAGTCTCTTTGTACATCATATCGTTTTTTTTTAGTAGAGGTATTTGAATTACTGTGCCCATTTCTTTTGCCAAATCCGCCGCTAGTTATAAAGCTCCTTAAAGGTGTCAGAGCTTTTGTCCCGATTTTCCTGTATTGTAGCTGCTACAAGCTGCGAAGCTTGCAGCACATCCATGTATTCTGCTTGGAGTTCACTCTTTATTCTTCTTCACTCAATTCAGTTGAGTGAAGATCCCTTTGTTGAAATCAAAAGTTGATGTGAAGTGGTTCAAAACACCATAAACTCACTGAATTCATGAGTTGCTTCTTTGAGTTGAAAGCTTTCTTCCTTCTTTTGGATGTTTTCCACAATTTTTGAATGAAGACGAAGAAAGTGAAAGCCGAAAGGCTTCTTCTCCAAAAACTTTTTGAAAATTAATAAAACACGACTTTCTTTATTCACAACAAACATCATCGAGTTTTGGCAAATCATTAATCCTATATAAAGTTGGTGATTTCAATATCTACCAAATAAGCCACGGCAGATTGAAAACGAGTCAAGCCAACAAGAATGCTTATAAATGATGTTTCTCGAATCAAAATGCGTTGAATTCCATAATATAAAATTCCATAATAAAAAAATATAACTCTGAATTGACGTTCCTAGTTGAGAAAAAGCAGCTAATCACCCAGCAATCAATGCTTCATTCTGCTTATAGAAAATGCACTACTAAAATCACATTACTAGGCTCTTGAATCTGTATCACAAATATCGATATTTTTCTTGGGAGAAAGATATTTTTCGTTGTGTACTTCTTTATTTTTATACAAAAAATGTAAGACACTTCCAAAAGAAAGAAGAAAGCATTCAAGCTGAAAGTTAAACTTCTCAAAAATGTAAAGATCATGCATAGAAATTTTAGACACAAGCTGGGAAAAAGCCCTTTTGAAATAACTGTTTTCGTTCGAACATTGAATTACAAAAAATATCTTCTTCTCATTCAGTTTATACTACAATCATTCAATTTGAAATTGAAACAGTCATCATTTACAGGAGTGTTACATAATATGGAGACGGAGGATTAGAAAGCCAAACAGAATCTTTCCTGGAAACTTAAGGTTTTATTTTTGCTGAGAGACTGTTTGATTTAAACATGTAAATGAAAACTTTAAATGAATCCTCCAAGTAACTATAGACAAATTAAGAATGCTTCAGCATCTTCAGCAAATATCATAGGATTCTCGATAACAACGGAAAAAGATTTGGCTCAAGTTGATAGAAACCAAGTCGAATTCAATGCTACAGAAACATTGGCATCATATATCAATAGGAATCAAGGTTCAAGGTATTTTCATCTGATAAGTAGAATTTTGAATTTCTGGCATGAAATGAATCTATTGAAAAGAATTTTTTTTCTCATCAGAACAAAAATGTTGGTTTTCGGTGTGCTTTTTGCCAACCAAGTTAGCACCAACAGCTGATGATTAAGACACAATTGGGTCATTAAATATAATTCTTACTACCTAATGTTATTTGTTACCGGACTGATATTCAATTTTCATCTGCTTTCTTCCTATGATTATATAGCAGCATATAAAAAAATATTTTTTTACAAGCTCTACGAGTATTTTAGTTTCACTTGTCTTAGTATCTGCAATCAAATCTTATCTACAAGTTGAATTTGACCGACTTATCAGCAGCTAAACGCCGAAATTTTCAATTAAACAAGTTAGCACCATAGGCTGATGATTAGGAATAATCTTCTAGCCACTATGCTAATGTTTTCTCAGGACGTATCGTGTCCTGACACAATGGGGTCATTAAATAATTCCTACTACCTAATGGTATTTGTTACCTAACTGATATTCAAATTTCACCTGCTTTCTTCCTATTGATTCTGTATCTGTAGAGTAGGGAGGGTGAGTATAAGCGCCCACAGTACTTAGGCCACACGTGACCCATTGTACATCCTCTCGAAGAGTGGTCCTCCTAGGTCATCGTCCATCCTCTCCTTTCCAGAAAGGGGGACAGGTCACTAGGAGACATCTCCTTTATATCGGCAGGTGTAGGCCAAGACTCGCCGAACACACACTCTCTTATTGACGATAACTCCGGGCACTCGCATAGGACAGTCTCATATTCCTGTTCACACATCCTGCATAGAGGTGTGTCCACTAGCTCCATATTATGAAAGTGTTTCCTCAATTGACAGTGGCTAGTCAGAAATCCTACTGTTAAGCGTAGATTTTTCCTGGTCATCGCTAGATATTTCTTCGGAGCCAGCTTTCCAAGGTCGCCCAAGGTGATCCTGGCAAGACTGCATTCTTTGATTCCATCCCCTCCTTTTAGGGAGGGGATGGAATCCCCTTCCTTGGCTAAAGAGTCGGCAATGCGAATATCTTTACTCCTTTCGTGCTCTTCAACCCACTTCAGGATAATGTTATATCTACCGAGGCTTTGACTAAATGTTGGTGACACTCTAGTAGTAGCTCTAAGTCAAACGTTGTCTATTCAAGGCTAATAGGGCTTGTCTGCTCTTTCTTCCAATGATTTATAGCAGTGCATAAAGAGGGTTTGTTAGGTATGGAATCTTTGTCACCGTTTATAGAACACTTTCCACATCATCCAATTTCTTAGCTTTCGAAAGATCCAAAAAATGTGTTGTCATGTACCGGCCTCAAAAGTTTCAAGCATCTCTCACTCATTCTTTAGTCGTTCTCTATGGCATTTAAGCAACACTGGCCCTCTCTAGTCCAAGTTTCAGTCATCCTCTGATGATGTCAACTTTGTTGGAGAAACTCGCGTCGAGAAACAGCATTTTTGCTTGAACAGATTTAAAACTAAGCATTCGAGAATTTTCGTGCCAATGACTACTTTATATTTTCTATCGAGCAAATAGATTAACACCGTTGATTATACATTCATAATAATGAATAAAGACAAGTCAATATCATAGTTAATAATTACTGAAGTTACAATATTTGTGTGTCATTGATTACTGAAAAATAATAATTAACAAAAATAAAAGACACTGTATTTTTCATTTTCGAACTTTCAAGAAAAGTCTATTGACAATTTACATCCAAAATTGTAAATTTAAGAAAAACAATTGAATCAATGTTGAATATTAACTTCACTATTCACAACTCAACAGTGATTCTGAAAAAATCATTTGTGAAAAGAAATTCTTGTGGCAAAAAGTCTGTGTTGCGGTTTCTGATCAAGAACGAAACCAGAAATATTGCACATTACTCGTATAAATCAAACTCTGTAGAAGTTTATAGTTGTAACTGAACCAATAAAAGATTGGTCGACACTTATTCATAATTCATTGAGTTGCCAAGATTTATTTTAGAACTCCCACCAAAGAAGAAGGATATAAATTGTCCTGTATCAATACCGGCAGAGTTCCAAATAGGAATTTCCTGACAAGAATCGATTCATATACAAACTCTCTTTTCATACGATGTTTTCGTTGCAAGATCGTATATGGCATGACAGTTGACCATTTCATATTCCATATGTACAGGTCTGAAGGAAGCAATATATTTTCGTGAAGGTTTTCCACTTTTTACGGTGCATTTGCCGCCTGCATTGAATACAGCGACCTTTCTGTGATAAATTTCGATTATTGAAAGGAATATCTTTTGGAGCGGCGAATCGTGGCTTTATTATGAATGGAATTCTAGCTGAGTCTAACTGAGAAAATTATTAATTCTTCATATACTGAAGAATTACTAGTATTTAAACAGAATCGGAAAGAGTGGAAGATCTGTTTGTTGTGTCAAAAGATGAACATTTTTTTTCATCTCAAAAAAGGCTACAGAGATGAATTAAGTAATCTATTATTATACTGATCAATATAAAATTTGGCTTCGACATTAAAGTGTAAAATTTCGATAAATTAGATCATATACGAACGGAAAAAAATGTATGCCATTCAAAAGTTTGCTTTTGGAGAAGCAAGTTTGCTTTTGGAGAACGTTTTAACGATATATTTAAAAATTTATAATTCATAATATAAAATAAATTTTATAATAAAACGACACAAATATGAATGAATATTATTTATAAAAATATTTATTATCGAATCAGCCTACAATAAAGTGTAAAACAATTTGGGAATACACAGTATTACTTTTTCATTCTCTGTTCGTAGGTAGTTCCACTTAATGAATTCCAAATGAAGCCTTTCATCATATTTTCATTGTATTGGCCTTGATAACGTTGTTCGAAGTTCATGATATCTTATGGAAACGATGTTTTATCAGCCCTTACTCAATATACAAAGGTGATATCAACACTTTTTCCGCTTCAAAAATCGAATCAAATTTTACGTTTTGTTTCCCTACACGAAATAAAAATTATTGAGTTCATTATATTTTGCTTACACTTGAAAATTGATAACCTTCCAAACTTCTTCTACATGTACTGAAAGCGACATGAAGTTTTGATATATCGTCAACCTGATTATTCACTGAAGAGGCTTAGAACATTATCAGCAATAAATAGTTTTCCCACACGGAATAGTTCAGTTTCAGTAATTCCCAAACACAAATCTTCCATCTTCACCCGCTGCTTCTCATATAATGCACCTAAATATTACAACTACTCCATGAGTTTAGATCTTATGCTTCTAACCCATTCCCCTGGGACAGACCGTAAACGTAATGCATATTAGCCATTTCCTCATTTGTGTATGCCATTTTAATAACAAGTGAATTATTAAAGTAACAAATCAAGAACAGAACAACACACAATTTGTATCAATTCAATTTTGAAAATTCACAAACTAACTGCATCATACCAATTTAATTGTCACTATCGCTAATAGTGACCTACCAGATAGATTAGTTTCGTATTTTCGCTTTTATGACGATGTATCTCTGTAGTTGTACCTAAAATAATTTTTTGCTGCGAACTGGTTTAATTTGGGCAAAAAACCTAAAAGACATTTTTTGTTTAGAATGAAACAGGCTAACGAAAATAAATTTTCATATGGTAAATAAATAATAAGACAAAAAGTTACATAAGAAATAAATTTTAGGAGTTGCATTTTCCTCCCCTTATAACCATGGGGTAAACCAAATAAATTACTGGCTAAGTGTCTTTTTGGTAGTACAAAACGTCAGGTTAATTTCAATTTTGTAACTTCTTTAGTGCTTGTGAAAAAAATTGTTATACAAGTTATATGTACCTCCTTCAAGGGGCTGTATCTTAACAAGAGATGCTCCAATGAAATTTTTTTATGTGAAAGATCCTATTTTTTTTTCGATAAGGAATCACCTCCTCAAATGTTTTACACTTATTTAGTTACACCCTGTAGAATATGAATTGATTTGAAATCCATGAAAAAAATTGAAAAAATCAAAAAGATTAACCGAAAATAACAATTTTATTAAACAAAAACTGAAATTACGAAGAAATAACATACAAGACACAACCGAAAAAATAAAAAATTGAAATATTTATAAAAACTGAAAATTAAAAAATATTATTAACAAAAACTGAAAAATGTATATAGGTACTATACTATCTACATTCGATATCATAATAGAGGTAGAAGGAGAGAAGACAAAAATATACTGGACTACAAATTTTATTGATAGCTAGTGTTCATTTTTTTTTCTAACGCTTCTTCAAATATTGTCGAAGGCATCAGCTTGAACTCATCAGTCTGAGTTGTGCGATGTGTTATGAAAATTATTTTTAAAATTTTTTCCTTTGTGCAGGATGAGTGAGTATTATCCTATACATAAGCCTATATGAATGTCAATAAGAACAGAGGAATAGTAGTGCCCTCAACAATCGAATGCATTCACTGGAGAACTATTTCCCTCTATATTCACTGTGTGTAAAATTGATTGAAAATTATGAATATATTAGTAGACAAACTCACAGTTTGACACTGACTGATAAAAATCACAGACTTTTGCTATAAAACCAGTGAACCCTTTCAATAGCTCACAAACGATATGACAGTTGATAAATAACATCTTAAAACAAATAAAAAATAAATCAAGTAAATATCCACGATCCATTGGTCAAATGATCCCGGAATGAAAAAATATAAAATAAAATACCTTCAAAAACTATACTGAAACGTACAAAATAAATGTTTGACCTCAAAAGTAAAAGCAAAAGTATTCATCAAATTCAATTGAATTGTAATCGATGATGATAATAAGCAGTATACAGGTAGGTATAATTAATTTTCACAAATAATATTTCATTGTGACATTGTCTCTGGATTGTTTACAAAACTGCAACACGGGTTTCGCTATACAATAACTTCTCGAGGCATTTTCATACTGTATGAAAACGATTGAGTAATTCTACCCCGTTTTCATATTGTATGAAAACGGGGTAGTTTAAAAAAAGTCTATTCGTACCTACCTAGTGCGCGACAAGCTTCACAATACATCCGCAGAGGATGTATCTTTCATCCATAAAATGAAACGCTACGGTACGATGAGCTCTGCACTTTCCTTGGTGTCTGTCAAAATTGAGAACTGATCTAATTTCGTAGATTTCAAAGCTAACGGATGTTACTGTTGAAAGTAAGAGTTCTATGTATTCAGCTTAGTAGCACAAATATTCAGGGTTTTTGTTTTAGTATTCCTAAGCATCATTAGGTGTTACGGAGATATTTTCAACTAGAAACAATTCCCGGCTCATTCACCAAATAATAAACTTTCTTGGGCAACTTTTTGATAACTTGGATATTATTATTGCAATTGTCTTATGCATTTCCAAATTTCTTCATGTCATTCGCTGAAAACATAGCTTTCATAAAACATAAACATAACATTGAAAAATGTTTTTTTACAAACTCTAGGAGTACCTATCATAGTTTCACGTGCCCCAGTATCTGTAATCCAATCTTTCAAGTTGAATTTGATCGACTTCCCAGCAGCTAAACGCATAATTTTTCAATCAAACATAATGGACGTAACAAAATGACGATATATCATTTCATTTGATTTCTTTTTGGAAAAAAAGGTAATGATTTGTTCGAAATAATTCGATCTAAAAAACAGCTCTGTTTTAGATATATTTTGCATTGAATTCATTTTTGTGACTTCGCATTGTCTACAATTTGGGTTCAGTATCATGAACGTTTAATTAACTATGTATTAACACTAATATATAGTGAAATACATGCTACGGTTTCATTGGTGCATTTCTTCAATGTCCCCCCTTTTATTTTTTGAACTAGTCAACTAAAAAAATGAAATTTGGAATAATGAAATTAATGCATGAATACGTGAAATTGACAGATGAAACTTTCAAGATGGCGACTGGACGCCATGTGAGAAAAAAAATAAATCGAAAGTGAGTCTTGTGACACAATATTTTGAAACTCCTGACGAATACTTCACAACCCTAGAATATAAAGTCAATATCGTCACCTACTACAAAATAGCGAAACATTCAATATTTTCCCGAAGACAAACATATTAATAACGATATTTTAGAAATATTCCTTTTTACCTGCCATATGGCAATTCTAACAACTCGATGAGGTTTGTTGAGTTATTTTTGTTTATAAAAACGACAAAAAATATCAGTACGACAATGAACATCATTGTTCAGTTAGAATATTCTCATTCAGTTCTCAGTTTTATTAGTATAAAGGTACCACGTCAACAATCTCTAGAATGGTCAATTATCGTCCATTGGAAAAGAAAAAATTGAAATATTATTATTTACGGTGCGACGCGTAACTTTCACGAGACCAAAAGGATTTTCGATGAACGTTTTCCGAATCGTCCTATCTTTAGAAAATATTTGAGGGAACTTGTATCCAAATTCACAACTACCGGTAGTGTACATAACAAAAAGCCCCCAGATCATCATCCGTCCATTCCGGAAGAACGGCACGTGCAAATAATTGGTCGGATGGTAGTAAATCACGAACAGTCTACTTATTCCCTCGCGAATGTTTGTGAGGTGTCTCCTTCTATTGTGTGGAGACTTTTGAAGAGGAATAGGTATTATCCATACAAAATTAAAATGTTACATCAATTAACTGAGGGTGACCCTGATCGAAGAACAGAATTCTGCGAAATCATGACGGAAACCATTGCAATGCGTCCTACCTATCTCTACAATATTTGTTTGTATATTTTTTTAAACGGCAATAATCACAGACAACACTGTCGTTATTGAAGTGACGTTTTCCGGAAAACACAATATCCAGAAAAAAATAAAATTCAACAGGGGAACTGTATTTGAATATGCTGGAAACTGCTGTTGACCCTCTCATCACTGAAATCGTCGAAGCGAATCCTAATGAATTCGATATGTATATTGTATTTCAACAAGAAGGAGCAACACCACATTACTTTAGACAAGTAAGAAACAATTTGGATACTACTCTTCCCGGTCGTTGAATTATTCGTCGAGGTCCTTCAGAATGGCCAGCCCGCTCGCCAGATTTGACAGCTTTGGTTTTTTTATGAGGCTATTTGAAGCAAAGGTGTACGAAACTGAACCTGCTTCAATGTTGGATATACGGCAGATAATAATAAATATTTGTAGAGATATCGACGTTACTGTGTTCGAAAATGTTCGGCGTGAAATATCGGATAGGATGTTCATATGTCAAGAAGTTCAAGGCAATCATTTCGAGCATTTTCTCTCAAGCTTATTACTTCATATTATGTAGTTAAATGTCAGTGTATTAAAAAAAACAATTAATACAGTTTATTATATGATTTTCACTTCATAAACTATATTAGTTTTTCAATATGGATTTTCATTAAGTATCGCCAATTATATTCAATTATCATTGTATTCAGGCAATTATTGAAAGTTCCGCCATTTTGTACTAGTTGAAGATATTTACATTACATTCTAGGGTTGTGAAGCATTTGTCAGGAGCTTCAAAAAGATGTCACAAAACCCCCTTTCCATTTAATTTTTTTCTCCAGATGGCGCCCAGTCGCCATCTTGAAAGTTCAATCTGTCAATTTTACTTCAAAATAAGTATTCATGCATTAATTTCATTATCCCAGATTTTCAATTTTTTGAGTTGACCTTTTCAAAAAATAAAAGGGAGCATATTAAAGAAATACACTGTATATGAGACATTTGGAATTTGGAATAAAACTCGAAAGCAGTTCTGAGGTCACGTATTTGACATGTATTTTAAATAAATTTGGAAATCAATATTCATTATAGCCTTTTTATAGACATTGATAACCGTAAGTTACTTGCTAAGTTTGAACTTGAAAGCATTAGAAATATACAGGAGGTATAAAATTTAAAAAATTATTGAAAGTTCAACCAGTGAGTTAATGTTATTTTGTCACGATATTAGATGTAAGTTATTTATATACAGATTCGTAATATGACATACTCTATAAATTGGTTAAGGCTTTTACGGACGAGATTTTCAGTGTTCGCACGTTAAAAGGTAAGACCTCGTTAATTCTTGACTCGTACAAGTTTCGACTTCTGAGGGTTGTTGCTCGTAGGGGTGCGACATCTGGTCAACGGAAAAACAGATTTGTAACACATTTAAATTTTTGGCTGGGCTTACTTATTGAAAAGCCACTGAAACATAAACAAAGCAAAACTGTTTTGTCAAAAAAGAAAAAAATCAAGTTTAGTTATTGAATCTTCCACTTATTTTTGGTGCAAAGAAAAAGTTCTCTTGAATATGGGTTACATTCAAAAAGTTTACAGCACGCAATATATGCGTGTAATATTGAATTTGATGTATTGTCTTCATGACCACAACATTCAAAAAAAAATCATTCTATTCACCATTCCATACCCAAATCAGTTTTTCTACTCATCGATTCGATACCTTAAATAAAAAACGATACTTTCACTAAATGCTAAAGTCAAATATTTTATTGAGTAATAGAGAAAAATACCAATTGTACAGAGTTCACTACAAACATCACATCTTGCAAAGGGAATTATAACTTGTGAATAAATATAGTTTCCCAGTCACCTAATAATTCTGATTATTTGTTACCTTCGACTTGAGCTTTCGTCGCTTTTACCAGCTTTTTACATCGGATCATGCATTCTTTTTTAGTTCTGAATGGAATGCACTCTGCTATCCTGTTCCATCGTTCTGCAGTAGAAGCGGGGTATTTTTTCAAGGCTTGCTCCAGCAACTGTTGCTCTGTTGCAGTCCAGGGAATTGCGGTTTTCGTTTCAATTTCACTCTTCGAAGACGACTTTTTCACACTTGTCGTCGGTTTCCGATCAGCACCGTTCAAATTGTCTATATTTTTTGATAAATCATTCCCATCAGTGCGGAGAACTTTTTTCTTGCCGTTTTTGAAATTATCAGAAGTTTGTTTATTGACAACTTCTTTCAAATTATCCTTTGAAAAATCTGTAGCCTGTAAATCTGTTGCTTTGGCCAGCAACAACTGTTGCTCTGAGGTCAAGGGAAGTTCAGTTTTACGTTTCGAGGACGACTTTTTCACACTTGCCGTTGGTTTCGGATCATCGCCGTTCAAAGTCAAATTCTCCATACTTTTTGATATACCATTCTCATCGTTAAGTAGAACATTTTTCTTCTTTCTATTCAAACCTTGTTTTTTAGCAACTTCTTTCAAATTATTATTTGAAAAATCTGTAGGCTGTGAATCTTCTGTTTTGGCCTGTACCATTTCAATATTGAATTTATTCCTGGTTCCTGCAGGAAGGATATTCACTGCTTTGTCAGGAAGCTGAACATTATCTTCTGTCCGATCAGGTGCAACCATCACAGTTTTCGATTCATTGACAACGGTGGTTGCTTGTTTTGCAGAATCAAGTACAGGGAGGTGCTCTTTTTCGAGATAAGCCTTATCTCCCTTCAAAACCTCAAGAAATGCAGGTTTGCCGTTATTTTTCAAGTAGGCGTTGAGTTTCTCAAGTTCATTCAATGAGAGCGTCTCACAAAGACTCTCGACACCAGTGAGATGTGCTAGGTTTTGTTCACTGTTTTCAGCAAAATAATCATTTTCCTTACAAATTGTTCGAAGAGTCCTCCTCTCTCTTTTCATCGCTTTTTTCTGGGCCTCACGTTCTTGTTTTATGGCTTTTAACTTTGCTTTTTCTGCTGCTTCAGCTTGTTCTTTAGCCAGAATAGCCTCCCTCAAAACTCTTTCCTCTTCTTCTTTTTTGGCTTCTGCGGCAGCCTGCTTGGCTCTTTTTGCAGCCAACTTTTTGTCTATCTCATCTTGTTTGAACTTTGCTATCCTAGGATCATTATAGTAAGCCATATCAACGAGCTGTCTAATTCTTGCCATTTCTTCTTTCTTTTTCCGAAGTCGTTCCGCTTTGTTCAGTTTGCTGATATATCTGTGAAAGAATAACATTTTTATTAAATTTTATTGAAACAACGATAAAAATAAAAACAACAACAAAAATTAATTGGCGCTCTGGGGCGACTTCATTGATTTCAGCTGCAGTAAAACCCGGAACCAATGTCCTCTCTCTTATAAAACAAAATGTAGGGTGTCTCCAGAGGCTCCAATAAATTTAATACATCGCCAGAACACTTCGCGACACGACTATTGTCAAAGTATTTAATATTTGTTAATAATTGAACTTGAAAATAAAATGAGTGAAGAACAGCACGAAGGAAAAATTATTAAAATCAACAAATAATCATCAAAATTATTTCAATTTATTCATTATTGAACAAAAAAAGTGTGAATGCCAATGAAAATATAAATTACGACTCCATAAGTATTCTTTAAAACATATATTATGCATAGGACTCAGTATTTTATGCTGATTTGGAAGGTTATAAACCCAAAAAACAGTTTAAAATTGAACCGTAAAAGCATTTATAGAGATATGCCTTGATGAAAAGGCCAAACTAAGTTATAAAGGAAATTGGAATACAAAGCTATCAGATTGCAGATGAATATGGTGAGCTTTGAAACAAAGAAGGACAAATGATTTATCTGGTAACTGAAACAGAAAAAGACATTGGTCAAAATGTGAGAAATATAATGCCAAAAAATAAGAAGATGGGAATAATAAAATTGGTACATTTTCAAAATGATTTCTTTCACTAGCCAGCCTTCATCTTCATGCAACGGTAGCTCAAAAATCTAAACTGGCGACCAAGTTTTCAAATTGTCAATTCGTCAACATTCACTGAATAATGAAAAAGCAAAAAAATTAACGTAAACGAACATAAGGTTAATGAAACCGCAGTAATTAATAAAAAATGGCATTTGGAAATAATGATAAAAATTAAATAAAAAATAGATATAACAAACAATTGAAAATGAAGATATTAAACAGCCGTTCAAGTAGTAACCAAAAGTCTATCTGAAAATGGAATTTTTAACAGGTGATGATCGACTCTATTGTCAAACATGCGCCAAACTAAATGACTGTTATAAGGAAACAAGTATAGCTGAGGCACCAGTCAATCTAATAATAACACTGATGATTTTCAAACAAGACTCAACCTCTAACGGAAGCAAG